>VXCM01004950.1:0-50491 GCA_014773175.1 Lucifuga dentata
GTTAGTTGGTGTGAGAGAAGAGGAGGCAGAGGATAGGGTTAGATGGAAGCAGATGATTCGCTGTGGGTGACCCCTGAAGGGAAAACCGAAAGGAAAAGAAGAAGATATTAAATTTTCAGACACGTACAATCATTTCCCAAAGCATACTACTGGAACGGTGAATTAAAAATGTTTTTCCTACCTTCCAGACCGCCATTGGTTTCAGTTCATTCTGCTATTAAAATCAACTTGTTGATACTTGAAACATTCTTGGGATAGGTAATCCATCATCACCAACAAGACGTGTATTCAGGTTTTTTTTAGAAATTCCGTAATTTTAGCATTTAAGCGCAATAAAAAGCACAGATTGAATGTATGTCTCCACCAGGGAATATAGTCCCAAAAGAAGACCTGCATTTATGGAAAAATAAGTCTGTGTAACTGTTAGCAGGAGAAACGTGGATTTTTAAGGTGGGTGTATCGCTTGAATATTTTGAAAGACTAAAAGATTTTGCAAAATATCAGGAAAGCTGAAATACAGTTTTATCCATTGGGAAATAATTATCAGTAAGCTTATATGTATGAAAATTGAATATATTAGACTCAAACATGCAAAATGGTGGCATGGTCCCTTAAATCCTTTACTTTCTCCTTCTCTTTCCTTCCTTTTTTCCTTATTTGTTTTCTTCCCTCTACTTTTTCCACCCTTTCTTATTTTACTCTTTTTGCAGTACTTCTTATTTCTGATTTCCTTTCTTCTCTTCCTTCTGTGTGCCTTTATTTGTTATTCCCTTCTCTCCTCCTTTCTTTCATTCTTCATCTTTTTTTTCCCTTATTTTCATCATGACCTGATCTAAAATTGGGAAACGTAGTTTTCTTGTTTTGACTGATTGAGCTTCTTATACGTGAAGGTGGTGGTGAACGGCGATAATGCACTGTTGTCACACCATTGTTTGTGCTGATTGACCCTGTGACCTCATCAATGACCTCACAGTGAGGTCATAAGTCAGTCTGTTCAGACGGTGTTACGCTCTCGTGCGTCTCTTTTCACCTCGCCACCGTTTGGCCGTCGCTCTTCTCTGGCTGTGACATGAGCTGATTGGTGTGTCATTGCACTTTACACCTGATTCGACTGTCCATCAAAGCTGAAAGCTGAAGGGTCCCTGTCGCACTGGTTAAACCCGGGCCCCTAGGGGCCCCAAGCGCAAGGTCACCAGGTGAGTGGCATGCCGTGACCTTGGTGNAAACCCGGGCCCCTAGGGGCCCCAAGCGCAAGGTCACCAGGTGAGTGGCATGCCGTGACCTTGGTGGGATGGGCTATAATATGAATACAATCATGCTGAGTGGTGAAATAATGGCGCTGTAAATTCAATAAACAACCCGGTGGACCTGACATCACCTTCCTTTCATGACATCTTTTTTTGACAGGACAAAGTAATGCAGCGCTCCCCGGAGAGGCCCTGAACACACTCCATTCCTCTATACTAAATGTCAAGGCAGCCATGCGTGGAAATATGAAAATGGAGGCGCGGAGGAGGAGGAGAGGACAGCAGCACCTGCTATCAGCAGGAATCAGACTCTTCATCAGTGCTGGAAAACAAGCCCAGTAGAGAGGAGGAGGAGGAGGAGGAGGAGGAGGAGGAGGAAAGCCAGAGCTGCTCCTCCTGTCAGCGCTTTACAGGAGAACGGGGAACCATTTTCATCTGCAAACATGATCCGTCACCTCAGAAATAGCTTTACATATCTCCAAATATCTCCAAACTATCTGTGAAATCTCTCAAATCACTGCTATATACAACAAATGATCCCTCAGGTTGGTGAAAAAGCTCATTTTAGGAGTTAGTGTTGTAAACCAGGACGATAAAACTGTAAACAACAAGCGAGGCCTTAAAAATGGCAAAACACGTTTTTTGTTTTTTGTTTGTTTGTTTTTTTGATGTTTAGAGACTGAGTATGAAGGACTCAATCATGAACAATATGTTTTTTAAAATGTGCAGTATTTCCCTCTGAGATGAAGTGGAGAAAAAGTAGAAAATCTAGAAAATGGAAATAGTCAAATAAAGTACCTCAAACTGATGCTTTCCTCCTGTGAAATATGAGTGTTTTCAGATAGTGAGTTTGGAGCAGTGATATCCACTCCAGCATTAATGGAGTATTTTTTCCTGCCAAATGCTGTGATGAATTGCTGCTCTGTTCCACACACACACACACACACACACACACACACACACACACACATTATCAAATGGCAGCTACAGGCCGCAGTTATTTAAAGGTTGTCATGTAATTACAGCTCGGTGGAGCCTCATCTGAAGCCCTCCACGCTCTCAGGCTGCATTCAGGGTCAACACCAGACAGCAGCGTCCGATTTTAGCTGCTCTCGCCCGCTATCACACAGAAGCTAATGGGTTTTATGGAAGAGACCAGGGCTGTGAAAAACAGGCAGGGGGGGGGCTTCAAAGAGTTCTCTATATAGTGCCGGAAAACGCTAACATGCANCCAGGGCTGTGAAAAACAGGCAGGGGGGGGGCTTCAAAGAGTTCTCTATATAGTGCTGGAAAACGCTAACATGCAATTATGGACAGCGAAATGGCACCTCCATCCACGTCCATTTGTGGTTCACATCACACACACGACAACATCCATGTATTGCAATTTGTATAATTAGCATTTCTCCTTGACAGGTTGCTCGGTGGTGTGTTCACAGTCAAGCTGACGTGTTGGTAATAATGATAACGGTGATGGATTTGTGCCTCTGATATCCCACGACTCACTCTGTGATGTTCAAAAAATACACATTTTTCCAAAATACTCACTCAAAATATACATGAATTCTGACTGAACCCTATTTTGACAGTTAATACACAATTAATCAATGTATTTCAAGTTAATATACAAGTAATCAATGTGTTTCATTGTTTTGCATCAACAGAAAATGATTGAAGGTGTGTTCTTACAGGAATCAAACTGTGATCTGTTTGTTTGTTTCTTGAGTTATCTTTCAGATTTTTCTGGCTTTGGGCATCGATTCCATTTCGTTTCTGTGTCATTGGTCATTTTATTTTCCCAATAAAATGACCACTAGAACCTTAGCAAAGACCTATTAAGAACTCTTAACAGCTCAACATCCCTAAAATTCTAATATCTCCCCAAAGGCCACTAAAATCTCCTTAAAGACCTCTGAGACTGCCTCAATGACCACTATAACCCTAAAAGATCAACCATTTTTTTTTGTTTTTTTTCTTTTTTTCTTTTCTTCTTAAAATAAATAAATAGATAAATAAATAAATAAAAGATCAAACTGACTATAATGCATGTTTGAGCTCATTATACTGTATGTACAATATATATGCACGTCATGTTTCTGACAACCATTTCCCCAAATATATTGCTTTAGCGGTAAATTTCAGAATTGTTTTTCCTACCTTCCAGGCTGCCATTGGCTTCAACTGATTCTAGGATGCTATTAAAAATCAACCTGTAGACACTTTAGATATTGCAGATACAGTGGAGTCCAAAAGTCTGAGACCACTGTGAAAATGCTTCTATTTACATATTTTTGAATTTAAGGCAAGTTTTTTTTTTTTTTTTTTTCCAAATGATATCATCTTATCAATTAGAGTGAAAAGTTGAATCTTTGAAAAATATACATGAATTTCAGAATATCTTAGTAGTTGGTATGTCCCTCTTTTGCTTCAAAGGATCATACCAGCCATTTGCATGTTTGAGCCTAATATATTAAATTTTCATGCATGTTACGTTACTGACAATCATTTTCCAAAGGATAAAACCGTATTTCAGCTTTCCTGATATTTTGCAAAATCTCTTAACCTTTCAAAATCAAATTTTCAAGTGATACACCCACCTTAAAAATCTATGTTTCTCCTGCTAATAGTTATGCAGACTTATGAAGTCATGGTCCTTTAAATTTTTCCATAAACGTAGGTCTTCTTTTGGGACTATATTCCCTGGTGGAGACATACATTCACTCCATGCTTTTCATTGTGCTTAAACACTAAAATTATGAAACTTCCAAAAAANTGATGGATTACCTATCCCAAGAACGTTTCAAGTATCAACAAGTTGAGTTTAATAGCGTACCAGAATGAACTGAAACCAATGGAGGTCTGGAAGGTAGGAAAAGCATTTTTAATTCACCGTTCCAGTAGTATGCTTTGGGAAATGATTGACAGTAATGTTACATGTATGAAAATTGAATATATTAGGCTCAAACATGCAAAATGGTCGGTATGGTCCTTTAATAACAGCATCACTCCAGCTGGCATGGACTCCACAAGTTTGTAAAAACCTGATGAGCCAAGTTATCCCAGCATGATGTGACAATGTTCCAAAGAGCTTCTTGTGATGTCAGACTTTCTGATTATTTCCACATGTGCATGGAACCTGAACATTTGATTTTGAAAGATTATGAGATTTGAAAAAATAACAGGAAAACTAAAATACAGTTTTAGGTTTTGGAAATTGGTTATCAGTCACACATTATGCATGGGGCTCAAACATGCAAGATTACCGGTATGGTCCTTTAAGCAATATGTCCTGATACCTGATAATTCTTAAGTTGATTTGTATAGAAGCACATTTCCTGAGAATAGGTCTTAGGTTGTGTAAAAGCTGAACATAGATTTAGCTCAGCTGCTGCTTACAGGCCTGTTAAAGAAAGTCTAGACTGAAGAAAAGATGTTATATTCTCTTGTCACCAGGACTTAAAATGTCAGAGAAGGAACCTGAGTCTCGGCAGCTGATTTGTTATCCGCCTTTCATTAAAACATCATCTAAATGACTGTGAGGATGGAGCTTTAGTGATGTTTGGTGGGGAAGTATTCTTTATTCTGATCTCTTATTTTCCCTGCAGGGGTAAAAACATATTAAAGAGTCTCAGCGTACGTTAACTCCTTCACAGCTTCCTGCTAATGTTTCAGAACTGAGAAGAAAATTGACTTTCATATGAATGAATGAATGTTTCTTCATTAAGAAGTTAAAGCCTCCTTGGTATACATAATGTAAACCAGCACTCGATACACCTCAGGTGTGCACTTAATTCTGCTCTCCACCACCTCACCAGCGTCATTAAAACTCCATTACGCATAATAAAGGAGGAGAACTCGCTTGTAGCCAAACTGCTGAGATCCAAAATGTATGACGCGTTGTCTGCAGCGTGGCCGGAAAACAAAAAAAGACAAATTCTGCATCGAACGCATCACAAACGAGAACAAATGGAGAAATGCAAATCACACGTGTGTTGATATTGTGAACACGACTGCGAGTAGGTATAAGTGTGAGAAAAGTGAAAAGGTAAACAGAAATGTGATGTGAGTTTGGAAGAAGAATGATGAAGATCCATATGAGAGAGCTCTGCGCTGCGTACAACAGACCGACCTTCTGAGATTCATGAAGGATTTCTGTCTGATGGGTTTTAGGTGAAATATTAAAGGTGCAGTTCAGCCCGTTAAAGCCCAAAAACACAGGAAGAGATCCGTCATGAGGCGTTCAGGTCTGACAGAAGTTCAGCAGGATTTAAAGGACATGTTTGAGCCCAATTTAGTTTGTTAGTTTTCCTGTGGAAAACTATTTGTGACACTCCTAAATTATTACATGATGAGTTACAATACTCAAATCTAGCACATCCCCATTAGAATCGTCATAGAGGGAAAAATTACTTATTGCTTCCTCTGTCTAAAACTACATTTTAGAACACATAATTATTTATAGGTCCTGAGTGGCATGGAATGGACTACTGAAATACCTTAAACACACACACACACACATATTTATATTTTTAGGAAACAAGTAAGATGGCACTTAAAATGCAGATATGATTGATTGATGCTTTATTGCTCTTTCTAGGTCATGCTTAGCTGATGTGGTTTATATTGTTTGATCAATTGGTGTAACAGGAGATCTTACATCCAGTGATGATTTTATGGATATTCATTTCTATTCTTNGATCAATTGGTGTAACAGGAGATCTTACATCCAGTGATGATTTTATGGATATTCATTTCTATTCTTATTTGTATTATTATTTTGCTATTGTCAGATTGCTTCTTTTGAATGTTTTATTTCTGTTTTTGCTTATCAAGTTTTGTATTTTAAAATTGTGGTGCCCAGGGAGATTAGTGACCTCTGAGGCGGGAGCTAATAGGAACCCATAAACAATAAAGATAATATACAACCCTCATACATGTTACATACTGTCAACCATTTTCCAAAACATAAAACCATATTTTTAGTTTTCCTGTTATTTTTTTTTTTTAAATCTCATAATCTTTCAAAATCAAATGTTTAGTGATACACACACCCCTTAAAATTAAATATTTCACCCTCTAACACTTATGCTTGATTATAGGAGGCACGGTCGTTATAATTTCTCGGTAAAAGCTGTCTTTTCTTGGGACTATATTTCCTGGTGGAGACATACATCATCTTCCCTGCAGCTCCGTGTTGGATCAGTTAAATAAAGTTACTTTGGCAAAAAATATATAGACATGTTGTTTGCTGTGATGGCTTATTTATCTCAAATGTGTGTCAAGTCTTTACAAGTTGATTTTTATAGCATACTGGAATGAACTGAAACCAATGGCAGCCTGGAAGGTAGGAAAAACAATTCTGAAATTTACCATTAAAGTTACATATTTTGGGAAATGGCTGCCATGGATATGTGGATTGTATATATTGAACTCAAACATGCACAGTCGCCGGTATGGTCCTTTCAGCACTAGTAAAGTTTTAGTTGTCACCACTCTATTGCATGGAGTTTATTGATGTGACTCAGTAAACTCTATGCAGTATTTTAAATGCACATGCTCAAATAGTGTTTCACAAATATACTTTATGTAATATTTACTTTATACTTGCATATAGTTTTTATTTGGGATAATGATGAATCTAATTTAGATTTAAAAGTCTAATTCAGTAATTTATAAAGTTTAGTCTGAATTATCTGAAGCTCATTCAGCACTTCGTGTTTCCTCTTAATTTTGATGAAAAAGTGAAAATGGAGGTGAAAAATATTTAATAAATCCAACAGAAGCAGCTTTGTCATTTTGTGCTTCTCAAACCTTTCCTCATTTCAGAGAAAATTTCCTGGAAGTGTTGACCTGGTGGCAGCGAGCTGTTCTCAGGAGAAACCTGGAATCCAGGACAAATCAAAACGTCCTTCCTCTCTTCTTGAAGAGATTAAAAAAATAAATAAAGCTTCATCTTCTGCCGGCGTGCTCAGAAAACATGACTTCCTGTATGACCGGGCATGACAGACATGACAGGTGGAGCGTGGAGCTGACACTCAGCCATCGTCTCTGTCATGTCGCAAGCAGGAGGGAGGTCAGGTGTCCACGGCGAGCTGCTCAACCTGATGAGTCACCTTCCATCCACCTCGCTCAAACAGCCACTTCCTGTCATGCCGGACACCAGAGGCATCACCATGCCGATCCATCAAGGACAAAGGGGGAGGGGTCAACACATGAAGTCAATTAAAACTAATAGGAAACAAGAAAGTGCTGAGGGTCAGCCAGGACACTGTGTGTGTGTGTGTGTGTGTGTGTGTGTCTTAGTGAGGATCAACACTTTTTTTTTTTACACCTTCATACCTTTTGGATGATTTTTATTTCTTTGTGAGATTGAACTGGTTTTGGGGACCATTTTAAAGGACCATACCAACCATTTTACATGTTTGAGCCTAATATATTCAATTTTCAGACATGTAAGGTTACTGACAATCATTTCCCAAAGCATGCTACTGGAACGGTGAATTAAAAATGTTTTTCCTACCTTCCAGACCACCATTGGTTTCAGTTCATTCTGGTACGCTATTAAAATCAACTTGTTGATACTTGAAACGTTCTTGGGATAGGTAATCCATCATCGCCAACAAGACGTGTATTCAGGTTTTTTTTAGAAGTTATGTAATTTTAGTGTTTAAGCTCAATAAAAAGCGTGGAGTGAATGTATGCCTCCACCGGGGAATATAGTCCCAAAAGAAGACCTGCGTTTATGGAAAAATTTAAAGGACCGTGACTTCATAAGGCTGTGTAACTATTAGCAGGAGAAACATGGATTTTTAAGGTGGGTGTATCACTTGAATATTTGATTTTGAAAGATTAAGAGATTTTGCAAAATATCAGGAAAGCTGAAATACAGTTTTATTCTTTGGAAAATGATTGTCAGTAATGTAACATGTATGAATATTGAATATATTGGGCTCAAACATGCAAAATGGATGGTATGGTCCTTTAAAATTGGGTGATGGATGCACTTGCTGATTTTTTGTAGGAAATTATTTCAGATTTTTTTTTTTTTTTTTCTATAGATTTGAATTGTAAATTCACATACATAACAGAAGAGCTTTTTCTTCATGATAAAAATGAGTTTTTCATGTGTTGCTCTACAGATTACCATGAGTTAAATGAGCTGTCAGTCAATATGAGAATTTTTGCAGGTTTGTTTGAGTTGTGGAGGTGGGCGTGGTATGCTTTGCTTTACTTTACTTTACTTTTCTTTTCTTTTGAATTACTGATNTTTTTTCTCCCCCCCCAAAATAACAAATTTTTACCTGTAGAGTGTCTGGAAAATCCAACTGAGTTTGTGACTCTGAACTTCACACTTCAGAACAAAGTGACGACTCATCATCTGTTCGCTTCAACTTTGAACATAACCTGAGACTCTGACACACACTAATGCATGCATGCACACACACACACACACACACACACAGTTGATGTGTGGATATCAAAGCCACGTTACAAACCTGCACAAAGACATTCAGACCACTGATATTTCTGCTTTATAATATTATTATTATTCATAGGCAGAACACAAGGTGCTTTCTGATTGGTTGGAGGCCACTCAGATGATGTCACCCTGATGTGTGGATTCTGTTTAACAGAAATAGGTAAAGAGCAAAAGAACTTCTGTTTTTATTGAACCCAGAGGGGAAACTTCACAGCAGCAATACAAATTACAGAGCAAAGAGTGAAAAAATAAAGGTAGTAAAGAGAATGAATGCAAATAAAATATTATGAAAGTGTGTGTCTTTATGATGCCACTGAAATATTAATAAAACATGATAAAAGTTGGAAGGAAAGGATAAATTATTGATTTTGAATTGTAGATCTGCTAGTTAAAGTTGAACAGCACAGTGTGAATGTTAAATACTTGAACTCTGTGAACTGAACTCATAAATGAATAAATTCATTGCAAAAACTCTCCAGCCAATCAGCTCCAACCAAGTCATCCAACATCTCACTGCAGCCAATAGAAAGCAAGTGTAGCAATTCATAAATTTAATGATCAATAATCAACAGAAACTACATAACAATAGCACCAATATCGGGTTATAAGTCACATAAAGGATGTAGGAATATATGCAGAAATAAAATGTCAGCATTTTTGTCAGTTTTAACATGTTCTCTGTTTGAAAATGTACTGATATATTTACTGTTACTCTCATCTTTAGAAATAAGTTTTAGTGTTCAACCATAACAAATGCTTGTTACAAAAATATCTGCGTTGTTTTGTTTTTACAATAAAATCAACTTATTGATACTTGAAATGTTCTTGGGATAGGTAATCCATCATCACCAACAAGACATGTATTCAGGTTTANTACTTGAAATGTTCTTGGGATAGGTAATCCATCATCACCAACAAGACATGTATTCAGGTTTATTTTTAGAAGTTACGTTATTTTAGAGTTTAAGCGCAATAAAAAGCGCAGAGTGAATATACGAAATGTCTCCACCAGGGAATATAGTCCCAAAAGAAGACCTGCATTTATGGAAAAACTTAAAGGACCGTGACTTCATAAGGCTGTGTAACTATTAGCANTAAGAGATTTTGTAAAATATCAGGAAAGCTGAAATACGGTTTTATTCTTTGGGAAATGATTGTCAGCAACGTTACATGTATGAAAATTGAATATACTAGGCTCAAACATGCAAAATGGATGGTATGGCCCTTTAAAATTAGGTGATGGATGCACTTGCTGAGTTTTTGTAGGAAATTATTTCATTTTTTTTTTTTAAGGCCATCATGCTTTGATAATCTTTTGCTTATCATTTTCCAATTACAGTAAATTGACATGTAATCCTAAATCCATATATAATACACATAATGGCATATGGCCAGCATCATACATAGAGAATATGAAATGTATCTAGGATATATTTATGTGATGCAGCTATAAAAATGGCTTCAAACCCCAAATTCACTCTGAGAAATCATCTTCAAGTAGCATCAGACCCTGATGACCCTGTAGAGCTGTTATGCTATATTATTATGTCCTAATATTAATAGATTCTAAAACTTCCACACATTATATCACCTGCACTTCTGAAATTATTATTAATGATCAGAAATTACTATAAATTAGTTATTTCAGGTGAAGCGCAGCTTCTACAATTTACCCTTTTATTTTTTTTCAATGTTAATACTGTATAGATACAACAGATCCCAAAAAAAATAAACAAACAAAAAAAAAACAAAAAAACAAACACGCATAAACAGAAACTTGAATATAGTAAATCATGTTTTTAATTCATATTCAATTAAAATATTGATTAAACATTGTTTTAACTTAGAAATATAGTAGAAAAGTCATTTTCTGTGTTTTTGGGGATGGGGGGGCGTTGCTTGGATCTTTATTATTTAAATTCAGAAACATATCCATGACATCATAGACATTTATAAACTGATGTCATATATTATGTCGTCATGTTGCTCACTTGTCAAACACAGCACATGTCAAACTTTAGTTGCGTTTTGTTTTTCTATATGAGGGTGATTCTTCAACTATGGTCCATTTTGGTTCTGAAAATTTTCTAAAATGAAACAAATGTTTAGACAAATTTATAGAAATGTTTCATTTCTCCATTCTGTCCAGAAACAGTACCTGATAGTGGTTGCACTGAATTATTTTTATTAATATATATATTTTTGTATTTATTTCTCATAATCAGCGGAAATCGTCATTTCCATCACACCACAAAACAAGAATATTTTTATACAAAATTAGTGACACACTTTGTGGTCCAAGATATTTCATGAACTCTCATATACTGATCTACCTAAATTTGAAAAAATACTGAGTTTTAATATATTTAAAATTATATTTTTCCTTTGTTTATATGATAGACAGCATAAAATGCAATCTCAGGTCTGCCAGTCACATTTTTAAATTGCACAATGGTATATGCATTTCTATGAATTTATTCTAACCATAATTGAGTAATTTTCCACATCTGAAAAAAGTATTTATATGACTATCTTATTTTTTGACATTGTACACAAAAAAAAATATGTTCTGTGATGGAAATGACAAGGCATGGTGGAAAAGACCAGATGTGGTGGAAGTGACATTTGACAGACAGCAGTGGTGAATGATGCTGAATTTTATTAACATCTATTTTGAAATGGAACTTTGTCAACTATAAAAGCTTGAGTAAACTCACATTAAACCATTTAGAAAAGTGTGGAATAAAAATAAAAAGCAATAACCAAATATAAACCAAAATTTAAAACATACNTTTAGAAAAGTGTGGAATAAAAATAAAAAGCAATAACCAAATATAAACCAAAATTTAAAACATACACACATAAAGCTGCTCTTCTACACTGGATTTTAAAGTCACTGTTTTAACTTGAAACAGCCAATTAACTCTCCTACAGCAGCACATTTCATCAAATGTCAATAGACCAAGGGTGTCACTATCTTTCATTGTGAAAAACAGCAGATTTCCTCCCAAACTGATGGATCTAACATCACATGTCTCTTTGTGACTGGCTGAGGCTCTGGTACCAGTCTGATAACATGTTCTGGGCGATACCAGATAACATCATCTCTCATCGGCCAGAAAAATCTGTTTTTTTCCAATATGACTCATGGTTTTCACCAAAGCACAGCTGTCAGAGTCAACATCTTGTATGGTGCCAGGGTAAGCATCTCCATCATAGCTGACCACACACATTTTCCAATAAGTCCTTCATTGATGTCTCCAATGGACTGAGTTGTGGTCATGGGTGTGCTTAAGGATGCTCTTGAGTGAGTCTGAGTTTCAGCTGCCCCCTCAATGTGCACTGTTTGGGGATTAAAACATCCACAAAGACAAGGCTCTGAGCAAAAGCAGCTGAGAATTCGCCAAGAAATCTCCTGGAGTAGTGGAGACAATCTAGAAGAGAATATCAGATGAGTTTTTGGATTAACCACGTAATTCTTAGAAGCCAGACACTTCACTGAAAATACAATATTATGAACAATCTAGAAGACATAAAATAAATTCATTTTTAAATATTTAACTCATCAAACTAATTTTATATAACAAAGACACTGGGTGTGGTGAATTCTTTTTTACCTGATGTATCTGCATTGTGCCTCTGATAGTCTGCAGATCATCAGGAAGGAGGCTATCCATTTCCTCTATCTCCGTCTCACTGACATACATCAGCTTCACACTTGATGGCTTTTTTAAGAGTTCCTCATACAGCACCATTCCATTTGGAAGATCAGTTCCTTTTGCTACTAGGGAATCCGCTTGTCTTTTAACAGCTGCACCAAACCCATCAGCTGGACCTTTTCCATGGTCCTTTTCCCACTTCCAGAAAGTTCCAAGTGATCTTCTGAAATCCCATCTGAAAGGGTATATTGCTCAAGAAAAAGAAGTTTTGTTTTTTTTTTTTTTTTTANTTTTTTTTTTTTTTTTTACCTGTACTGTGCTTTTGGCCCATCACTTATCACATGTAGTCTTGTGGCTTTTGGGTTCAGTTCCTTAAGCTAGGGGAGCACTTTGCTGAGATGGGCTCATATTGCTGAAGGGTCATGGCGCATTGATGAGCTAATAGAGCAGAGGGATACCACACCGGTTTTTGTGTGAGCCACACCTGTATGGAGACTAGCCTGTTGGTGAGAATCACCAAAATGGACTGTTTGGATCTCATTCCCATATTTACACATATAATTTCCAGCAAAATCTATTTGTAAGATAATGTCACGTTCGCCTACATTTTCTTTCAGGTTTCTTAGAGAAGAATACTGATGTCTGATGTTATAGGTGTGTTTTCCCAGCTTTAGCTTAAGTTTGTCAGAAAAATCATCCAGCAGTGTCTGTAGTGTCCCATGGACTTTTTCCTTCACTGTGAACTGTGAACTTTTCTTTTGCTCCATCTTTCTTCTTCTTCTCTCTCTCTCTTCAGCTTTGCTTCTCCATTCAAACCACCATGTTTGCTCTCCTGCCTCAAATGCAGAGATCTGGAGCTCTTTGTCTTTACATTCAGGACACTCCCTGTACATGCACTCTTTTGTTGCATTTGTGCATGTCAGAGATTCAACTAGTTCATTGATATTACTACTTTTAATCACACTGTGATGATGTAGTCTGTCTGCCATAAACTGGAGATTGGCATGTATTTTGCAGAGGCATGTGTCTCTGTCCTTGATTGTTGGTTTTACAATCCAGAAAAGTTACTTTTTGCAAAACTAGTTGCATGAAAGTGTAATATCTGGGTTCTCCATTCTAAACTTTTGATGTAGTATTCTCATTGATTCAGTCAGGAAGCGCTTTTGCATTTTTTTCTTTTTCTTTTCTCTGTCATTATCCAACTGTTGTCATCTAAAAATCATTTTATTTTTCCTCCACTTCCTTGCTAATTTTGTTACTTTGCATTTTTCGGGGGTATTGGAATGTGGTAGCCCTTTTCTCATTTGCCCTCATCAGCTTTGGTGAGAATCCAAATTCCTTTTTAGCAAAGTTGACCAGGCGGTATTTCTTTAAAATCTTACCAGCCAAAACCTTGGTGACCACTTGGCGATCTTTAGCACAATGCACATCTTGAAATTTTTTCTTTATCTGGGAAAGAACTGTGTTATGGAACAACAGAGTCCTTCTTAAATCTTTTGGTGCTTGCCTCAACTATTGTTTGGTTTTAAGTTTTGGGGAATCAGTCATCTCCAATTTCTTCTTAGGTCAATCAAATCATTTTTTGTATTTCTCTAACTTCTTTAGAGCCTTTGTAAGTTTGGAATTAGTTGCATAAAGGTCTCGGTAGACCTTTGCCCTCAACTTAGCAACCTTTTTCTTTCCTCCTTTTCTCTGAGCACTTATTTCTGGTGTAGGTAGGTGGNCCTCAACTTAGCAACCTTTTTCTTTCCTCCTTTTCTCTGAGCACTTATTTCTGGTGTAGGTAGGTGGGGTGTTTCAGGTGGATCACAGGTGGACCCGACAGGTCTGGGTCCACCTGTGTTTCTTCTGGTGATTGTGCTGGTGTTGTTTCAGCCAGGAAAGTTTTGATGGCCTCTTCTCTTTTTAACTTTATACATCTATTTTGTTGACAAGTTCGCCATTGTCTTCTCAGTTGTCTTTGCTCTCTGTTTGACAGTTCGGACACAGATTTAACTGTACCTCTGTCCTTTTTTTTCAGGTATCTTTCTCTGTCCTTCCTGAGGAACTCTTGGTATTTAAGTGGATCTGATTTAATCCGGTCTCTGTATGCCTTTGACCGCTGTGCTGTGCTTAGGTGCCATCTTAAAACTAAAAAAATTTGGCACAGTTAGTGCCCAAAAGAACTGCCAAATTTTTATACTTATCCAATATAATCCATATGACTTAGTTAATTAGGTGCTTTGTTCAGTGTTATACAATTTATTATCTATAATATGAGCCAATTGTATTGCTTCTTGCTATGTGCATTGTCATTTCCATCACATCATGTCTTTTCCATCACAGTAAGTACAGTGATGGAAATGACCGTTGTGGAAATGACTTGTCACATTTCCCTTAAAATCTAATGCTATGTTAGCATGCTAATGCTAGTTCTTGGTTTAGGATTAAATATACACAAAATACACAAATTCAAATGTATTTTTCCAAGTAGGATTACTTTTTAAGGAAATATGAAGCTTTTGGAAATGACAGCCAATAAATATACTCTTGATCCAACATATATTTACTTTAATTTTTTTCTGTTTTAATTTCCCTCCAAAAAACTTAGGTTGTCCTGCTGCCCTGTGCTGGCTCTGATTTAGCATTTTCCATGGTAACCTGGCATAATGACCCTTGAAGCTCTTCCTGAGTTCATTTTTTGTATGGCGTGATGGAAATGATAGTGAACCTAAGGGACAGCTGTTCTTTTGTTAAAAAATATAGGAAAATACTAATATATTTGGAAAAACATACTGTGATTCATCAAATATATTAATTTATCATTTACACATTTAAAGTTTATATTATAGCAACATTAAATTCAAATTGAAAAAGGTTCAATTTTCAAAATCTGGTCTAGGGACAAAGATAATACAGCAAAACTCACCCCTAAAATGTCACTTATTACACATAAATAAATATAATTACTGAACTATTATTAAATGAATATATTAAATGTGGTGTCAAGTAACTGTGTCAAGAATAAAAAGTACTGATTTTTTGTTTTTTCATAATAGTCAAAGGATACAAAAATCACCGTAGTTGAAGAATCACCCATGACCAGGTAACCAAAATGAATGGAATACCGAGGACATTTACCAGTAAATGTCCTCGGTGTCCTCAGGGCAGGAGGCTGGAGGACAAGAGGTCCCTGAACGCCTCTTTCAGCCAACAGGTGACGGGCCTGAGGAAGCAGCTGCAGGCTGAGAGGACTCTCTCAGAAGGGATGAAGTCTAGGCTGGCTCAGCTGGAGAGACTCCAGAAGCTGTTGGAGTCTGAAATCCGGCAGTTTACGTGGAAACTGCAAACGGTAAGTGTGAGAAAAGATGCTGTTTTACACAATTTTATTTTTTTCTTCTTAACTGCAGTGCCTCGGCACAGCAGGTCAAACCAAGATGTGGTGATGTCAGGGGACGGGTGAAACCAAGTTGTGTGATGTTAAATGGCTTTATTTTTGTAAATTAATTTGTGAATATTGATATTTTGTCTGTTGACAGGAGAGACAGATGAAAAGAGAGGAGGAGGATCTAAAACTGGAGGCTCTGCAGCAGCTGAAGGAGCTGAAAGAGAGGAGCACCGTAGCCATCCAGCAGACATCTGTCCAGCAGGACAGCAAAAAGGACAGCATCACAGTCAACAGATTTAGGGACATGATGATCCAGAACCAGCTGGATAGCTATGAAGCCAAAATCTGTGAGCTGACTCAGAGAAACAAGAACTTAGGGGTCAAATATGTGGACGAGTACAAAAAGAACCATGTCCTTACTGAAGAACGTGATGCCCTGAAGGACAGGAACTTTTCACTGGAAAGGGAACTGGAGGATCTCAGGAGCCTTGAGGTAGACAGACAGAGACACGATGTTCTGCTCGCCCAGGAAGTCCAGAAGAGCCAGGCTCTTTCTGAGAACCTCCAGGTCCAGCCAGAGAAAAATGTCATGCTCCAGAACGAGCTGGAGGCTCTCAGGACGCTCCTGCAGGAGAGTCAAGTCAAGGCCATAGAGTTTGACCAAATGATGGTCAAACATAAAGAGACGGTGGAAGTCCTGATGGCTCAGGTCAATGAGGAGGCCCAGAAAAACCAGGCCCTCGCAGAAGACCTGAAGCTGCAGGAACAGCAGAACATGGCTCTTGCTGCTGACCTGCAGGAGATAAATCAGAGCAACACGTCTCTCAGAAAAGAACTGGCAGAGGCCAAATCCAAAGCCAAGCAGTGTGTTGCAGTCCTCCAGAGAATGAAGGACACTCTCCAGATGCTGCTAAAGACAAGTCACAACAAGGCCATGGAGTACAAACATCTCAGTGACGCTCAGAAAGAGAAGGTGGAGATTCTGACTGCTCAGGTCAACGAGGAGGTCCTGAAAAACCAGGACCTCTCAGAAGACCTGAAGCTGCAAGAACAGCAGAACGTGGCTCTTGCTGCTGACCTGCAGGAGCTAAATGAGAGCAACACTGTCCTCGGCAAACAGCTGGTAGAGTGTTTCAAAGTCCACCAGAAAGAGATAGACACTCTCAGGACGCTCTTACAGGAGAGTCAGGACAAGGTCACAGAATTTGAACATCTTACTGAGACTGTGGAAGTCCTGATGGCTCAGGTCAATGAGGAGGCCTGGAAAAACCAGGCCCTCTCAGAAGACCTGAAGCTGCAGGAACAGCAGAACGTGGCTCTTGCTTCTGACCCGCAGGAGCTAAATGAGAGCAACACGGCTCTCAGAAAGCAACTGGTGGAGGTCAATTCCAAAGCCAAGAAGTGTGTTGAAGTTCTCCAGAGAAAGAAGGACACTCTAAAGACACTTCTACAGACAATTAACAACAAGGCCACAGAGTACAAACGTCTCAGTGATGCTCAGAAAGAGAAGGTGGAGATCCTGACGGCTCAGGTCAATGAGGAGGCCCTGAAAAACGTGGCCCTCTCAGAAGATCTGAAGCTGCAGGAACAGCAGAACATGGCTCTTGTTGCTGACCTCCAGCTGCTGAATGAGAGCAGCACAGCTCTTAGAAAGCAACTGAAGGATCTGGAAGCTCAACAGAAGAAAAAGAAGACGGGATGGAAGAGGTTCTTCCATCTCAAGAAGAAAGAGAAGTCAGGACAGGAGCAGGAGGACACCACCTTCTCTTCGTTCATCCCTCTCTCTCTACCCCTCTCTCCTCCCCTCTCCTCACACCAACACACCTTGGGTTTTCACATCCAGCTTGAGCTCAGCTGCAGAAGAAGCTCGGCGTCCTGGAAGACAGTTGCAGCAGCAAGTTCAGCAGCAACTGGATGAGGTCAGGACAGCATCAAGGGGAGTCTCAGGAAGACGAAGACGATGATCCACAGATCTGCAGCAGAGCTCAAGCTGAGGAAGAAAGATGTCCAAGTCCTGAAAGATGGTTTAACCTTCATCAACAACTGGATGACGTCAGGACCCCCACGTCCAAGCCTGTGGAGACCAAGAGAGACCAAGTGTGCCTCCACTACCCCCATAACCCTAACCCACATTCTTAAAAACATTCAGTGTAGTTTTTCTTTTTAAAAGACATCTCTTGTCTGCCTGGTTTTATTACTGAGAATTGTTTAATTTTAAGACATGTTGGGATATTAATGTGCAAAATTTCAAGTTACATTGGTCTGCATTGGTTTAAAAAAAAAAAAAAAAATCTGTTGCTAAAATTGAACTTTCTCTAAGGGATCAAGTGGATCTTCTGTTATATTCATATTATCGACAAGCGACATCATCACTTCAATTTACCATGTTTCTAGCTTAGTCAGTTTGAACCTACAGTTTGTGGCAGAAAACATTACATTTTATCACACATTCATGTAATATTTCACAGTTTATCAGGTTTTTGACATGCATGTGTAATACAGACACATAGTAAGTCCACCTGTAAAGATACTGAATGGAAAAGGGGAAATGGAAGAAAATTAAGAGACAAAAGTAGAATAAAATGTGGAAAATATGATTCACAGAAATGATCGCCGTTAGCTCTCTGGATCCACCTGACGATGTCATTGATAAAACCTGTTTCTCTGCTTATTCAAAATTATGACAGGAACATCCATGCATAGTTCAAAGAGATATTGTTTCAACTTCATATATAGAATATTTTTAGTATAACATTATAAATATCTTGATTGGAAAATAATCTCAGAAATGCTTGATAACAAACAAAGTTAAATAAAAATATCCCACCAGCTTTTATTTAAAAAGATGTAAAAGTGATATTGATGTAAATAGTTTGTGTTTTAATTATAGATTATGTTTTTCACTTATTCTGGAATTGCCCTCATGTTACAGCAGTACTGTACATTCAAACAATTTTCACACACAATAAGATAAAAAAACAATCAAAATGATTAACATGTCTCACATTTACAGTTTTTCTTAATTGTTTAAACACATTTCCTGAAACTATACTCAATTTATCAAAACCCTAAACACAAAACTGAAAAGAGTCAAAACTCCACAAATCTTAAAATGAAACACTGCACTCAAAACCATGTTCTCTCTTCTCAAAACTGATTCTTTCTACCAAAATGACACACAGAATCATATGAATATTTCTGACAGAGCAGCAGTTAAAGTGTGATAAATTTACAGTAAGATAAATTGTTATGAGATTATTTTTCACAGTCAGGTATTGATGTCAGCCTAAAACAAACAGGAAGACTTTCTTTATCATCAGCCTTTTTCTCTGTTCAGAATGTTTAGGATTTCTGCTTGCTTCCTGCACAGACATTTTTTAACGTTTCACGATTATTTGTCTTTTCACTCATAACCAGGGGTGGAAAGAGCAATAAAATATTTTACTCACATAAAAGTATTGTTACTTTGATGAACTTTAGCTCAAGTAAATGTACTTGTGTACAAGTGTACTTGAATAAAAGTAAAAAAAAAAAAAAAAAAAAAAATCTCATTTCAAATGCCCTCTGAGTAAAAAGTACTAAGTTATGCTTTATACTTAACCAAACAAAACAAAAAAACAAACAAACAAAAAAAAAGAAAAAAAACCAACATATTTTTAAATGATTTCAATAAAAGAGCAAATAAGAAAAATTAAACACGATTTAAGAAGTTAATCAACGCTAACACTAACTCTGGTTGTCCACCTGCAGCAGGTATCTCTGCTTTCCATCAGGTGAACATGTTCACCATTCATTCAGTTAACAAACCAGGCGGAGACAGACAGCAGGGGAGAGAGAGAGAGAGAGAGAGAGAGAGAGAGAGAGAGAGAGAGAGAGAGAGAGANACCTTAATACCCATAATATTGTTTTTTCTTTTTTACTGTATATTGTTTATTATTGTTTATTGTATATTCTGATGCTTTGGCAATATTGTTTGTTTGAACTTTCATGCCAATAAAGCTCACTGAATTGAATTGAATTGAGAGAGAACAGAGATAAAAAGCGAGAGAGAGAGAGAGAGAGAGAGAGAGAGAGAGAGAGAGATGAAAAATGAAGAGATGGAGGGAGAGAGAGTGCAAGAGAATGGAGATGAAAAGAGAAAGACTGCACACGAGCATGCTCTCTCTCTCTCTCTCTCTCTCTCTCTCTCTCTCTCTCTCTCTCTCTCGGCCATGGTTGGCTTGGTCTGGCAATAAGCTCTAACAGTAGAGCCGACCACACGTTTTCCAATTAAGGGCACGCATGACATGCAGCCCTGCATATAATCAGAATATGTATTTTTGTTTATACATACATGTAACATTTTTGCTTGTAAATCTATGTAATTTCTCGAGCCATTCTACATGCATCTTATGTTAACATAATTTGTGGGTAAATGATTAAAATGAGTTTGTAGAAGTGAGATTCTGCAGCTCCTCACTTTTAATCTATTGATTTGCTTCATGACTCAGGAGATTCCTGATTTAATAAAATTATTTATTCATAACAGAGTCACAGCAAACATCCACCTATTATTAAACCATTATACATGAACATACATGAGTTCATGTCCTGTTCAGTGATTACTAACTGGAGCTTCCAACTGCTGCTAAAATGCTGTAACAGTGGAAGTTCATTATGGAGGATTTATTGAGGCTCAATCCCAATTCATTATCATATTACCTGCAGGAAACACGATCAAGTTGGACAGGAGAGCAGACCGGAGGAAAAGTAGACACCTTAAACAACACGCTGGGCTAGAAAACCCAAAGTTAGTGGTGAGGTCGTGTGAGGAGATGTATTGTTGCTCGCACCTTTACAGCGTGTCTTTACCAGTCTAGGACAGCCGGGTGTGTTCAAACTCTTTCAGACTGTGTGAGGACATGGAAATGTGAGCAGGCAGGAGTGGAAATATGTGAGGGAGATTTTTGAAGTCAAGAAAAACTGCAGGGAAAAAGCAGCAGTCTGCTCACACACAACATTTTCCTTCCCTTTTTTTCACTCGTTCATATCAGCACAGCAAAGGAACTCCTGTTATTGCTATGAATAAGTTGTCATGACTGATTGATTTCTAGTTATGTTGATCACGACATGTATAAACCTAAATACATGTACATGTGCACGTTTGCTGTACATGAGACACATCTGCGTCCTTTTGGCTGTTTTGGACTAGAATCCAGCCTTTACGCATTAAACCTGCTCTAATTTTTCAGTCAGTGTCACCAAAAAAAAAAAAAAAAAAAAAAAAAAAAAAAAAAAAAAAAAAAAAAATCCCTGTTCTTTTGGCCATTTCTTTTGTATTTGTTAGCAAAATGAAATAATACAAGATTATTGTCAGCAATATCTGCAGTTTGAGAGTTTTAAAACCATAAAATGATGTGAAGTGTGGTTAAAAAAAAAAAAAAAAATTATTTGACAGTAAGGTTTGAGTCTGAGCCTCACTGACTTCCATCCATTCTGTCTGTGCAGCAGCAGCAGCAGCAGCAGCAGCAGCAGCAGGAGGAGGAGGAGGAGGAGGAGGAGGAGGAGGAGGAAGAGGAGGACAGGAGCCACCGAACCTCCGCTGTACTCTTCTCATTGAAAAGCACCTTGGGATAATGATGGAGGTGCTCCTAAGTGGCTCGGTGGTCAAGAGGAAGCGAGGCTTATCACGGTTGCTACGGTAACAGGCAGAGAAGAACATCAGACAGACACAGATGTCTCGTCTCTCTCTCCGCACGCTCTCTCTTGTTAGGAAACAATCTGCAGCCGTTTTCATTTGAGAGGAAGAAGAAAAAAAAAGAGAAAGGAACATTTAGTCTGAGAAGAACATTTCTGCACCGAAGCAATTATTGGCAATTTCATCATCTATGAATTCATGAACTGTACTGAAATCCATTTGTCACGCTGTCAGACAGCAGACAGAATAGCTTTTAATTGCCGTGCTACGTCATGTCAGACCTCCAGTTAAATAAAGGTGTGGAGATTTCAGAGGGGAAAAATAAGCAAAAAATAATGCAAGTTTCTTTTCTTCTTTTATTGTGACTGAGGACATTTAATACAAAGAGACGCATAATGAGGACAAGGCCTTTGTATTATATCGAAGGGCAATTTAATTCTACATAAACAAATGTTGACAGCAAAACAGACACACAAGACCATGGAGAGTTTAAATGAAACCTTTGGTGTAGAAGAAAACTTACTACAGTCCTTAAACAGTTATAAATGCACCAATAGATGCTGGAGAGCGCATTGCCATGGCGCTCTAGAAGCTGCTACTTGTGACGAGTATTGGGTGGTGGGTAAAACTTTTGGTGTGAGTAAAACAACCGTCCATCGCTGCATAGACACGTCTCTGACCTGCAGAGAAACGATAAACAACACATCATGTTTCCAAAATGTGAGACGCTTGATGCACACACATCCCGCTTCTTCCTCCAGTAGGCTTTGCTGGTTTATCGGATCATCGATTCAAAGATTTGATTCTTAGTCCATGAATCGGTGATCTGGGTTCACAGCTGTAACTGAACCACATACTTCCGGTTCATTCCGGTCCATGGTATAAATGAATAGGATTCAATAAATTTATATACTTTTTCTTTCATAACATCCTGTCTTTGAGATTAATCGACTGCCAAAGCTCAGAGCTCCACTGAGCCGCCAGTGCTGCTCTGTGGTGGTGCTGCTTTAGTAGCCATTATGGGAGTAGTGGCATACTGTGCTCCTATTTCAAAAAGTAGAAACCCAACATGCTGAACCTCAGACAAGCCCTAGTTTGAGCCTCATGTAACCATCATCTTTATATTGATGCTGACATTTGAATTCCAACCATAAAACTAATGTCTGTTTGGCTCAGGAAATCTAGTTTGTGTGGCACAAACACTGCTTAANCCAACCATAAAACTAATGTCTGTTTGGCTCAGGAAATCTAGTTTGTGTGGCACAAACACTGCTTAAGTGGTGTTTGATGTAGTGTAGGTGAGTGTCCACTAGGGGGGGGGCAGCTCACACTCATAGACAGGCTCACTGAGTAGAGACACAGAGGGCAGAGCCAAGAGAGCCACAAGAACCGAGAGAGCCACAAGACTGGTGAGAACTGAGAGAACCATGAGAACCAGGAGAGTTGCAAGAACCGAGAGAGCTGTGAAAACTGAGAGAACCGCGAGACTGGTGACAACCGAGAGAGCAGTGACAACTGGAAGAACCTAGATAGCTGCGAGAACTGGGAGAGCTGTGAGAACTGAGAGAACCCAGATAGCTGTGAGAACCGAAAGAACCTAGATACCCGCGAGAACCGAGAGAGCTGAAAGAACTGAGAGAGCCAAGAGAGTAAGGANCCCCCCACCCCATCCGCTTCCCACTGATTTGGTTCAGACATGAACTGGTCTTTGTCATAGGACGATCGGACTGATCTGATTGTTTTAAATGAACCAAACTTTCCATGTGTCATTGGTACTTTGTAAACAGGAAAGGGCGGTGTGTGTGTNTTAAATGAACCAAACTTTCCATGTGTCATTGGTACTTTGTAAACAGGAAAGGGCGGTGTGTGTGTGTGTAAATATGTAAAGACTATATATGTGTGTGTGTGTGTGTGTGTGTGTGTGTTCTTTTTTCTTTCCACAGCTTGCAGTTTGGCTACACCCTGCCTGTTATTTGAAACCCGGCCATGATCTGACTCCTTAACAAGTTTTAAATGGTGAAACTCAACACCAATGCCAAGAGTCNACCCGGCCATGATCTGACTCCTTAACAAGTTTTAAATGGTGAAACTCAACACCAATGCCAAGAGTCTGTATTTCAGCTTCAGAATGATGGATGTGCATCAAAAGCAAGTGCAGTGTCAGAAACAGAGAACCTCACAAGTTGCAAATCTCAACACTGATCAGAAAAATCAGAAGGAGTTATTTTATCGAATCATTCAGAAAAGAATTAATCCAGAGATTAGGTTGTTAATTCTTATGTGGTCTTGGTGGTTGAGCTGAGCGGCAGCGGTGATGGAGGCCATTAACGAGTGATCAGGAGGTGATTATCCTGAAGACAATCACATGGTCAGAGAAAAAAAAAAGACTCTGAGCATCTCTCTGATGCACTGTCACCATCACCTTTTGGATGTTTTATCATCACCTGCTGACAGGCTCTGATCTGAGAGCAGCCTGTGACTCCGTCTGTCATCTTCAGGAAAGAAAAGGAAGAAAAAGCATCAGGCATCACAGCACGGCTCACACGCCTCTAATGGGCCCTGATGACTGTTCACCTTTTGAGCTTAATGCAGCCTGAGTGCAGCAGCTACATTTCTCTTTCTCCCTCCTTCTTCTCCTTTTTTCCTCAGACTAACCTGCCAGCTGATAATGGCTTTACCCATCGAGGATTCATCCCTCGTTCTATAACTTTCCCCCTGAATGCAAATACGCTCCGTCACATCTTTTTGACTCCAGCCCTCCCCTTCTTCATCGCTCTCCCTCTCTGCGCTTTTTGTTTTTTTTTTTTCTGTAGAAGCGTAGCAGAGGATTAGCAGCCGTGCATGACTGATGGGGAGAAGATATGCCATCAGAATAATTTAGAAGAAGAAGATCTCTCCCTTCACCATACTTCCTCTCCTCATGCTGCTTTCTCTGTGCATAAAGAGATGCTTGCTCCCTCTGAAGTGTCATCGTCTCAACTCGTCGTATGAAACAGAAGTAAGTGGATGGTTGAAGTGGAAGGAGAATCTGTTGGGGTGAATCTAATCTGACATGTTTCTGCGGCTGGATGTGATGCCACATCACCTGCACTGCCGCCCGAAGCCTTCATTACTGTCACCATCTGACTCACACGCTGTGTGTGTGTAACATGTTTATGCCGACGTGTGGAAATGAAATGGTTAGAAATTCTCTCAGCACCTGTGCTCATAAAGTGTTTTCAGCCAAATGTTGTGCACGCTTAAAGCCGATTTTCAATAAGTCAGCCAAAAAAAAAAAAAAAAGAAAAAAAAAGGTAAAAAAAAAAAAACATCAACCTCAGAGGTCCAAGGAATCAGGAACATGACCGAATGTGTCGATATTCAACCATGTTCTGACAACAGAGGAAAAGATGTGAGCCAGTTTTGGTCTTGATTATTATTATTATTTTTAAATTGGACATTTCTTTATGAAATGGTTTTATATACAGCATATATATATATATATATTGTAGCTGGAACCAAACAGCTTTCAATTAAAGACTTTTTCATTTTTGTCTGAAGCCACAAATCAGGTGAAACTAATCTTTGCATGCTAGTCTAGTTTGTTCATCTGTCCAACTCACACAGCTTTGGATACATTTTTTTTTTTTACAAACATTAAGTAAACAAATTACAATAGGTACAAAGGTGTAACAGGTAAAGGCAAATAATGCAAAGACAACAGGAAACAGTGAAGTGATGCTTGAGGGTTATATTTTTGAGGGAAATTGTTATATATTTTTTAATGAAAAAAGTTCATCATATCAGTCCAAAAGATTCTTGTGTAGGTGCAGTTCCAGAAGAGATGTATTAAAGTTTCATCATGACTTTTACGAAATCACATAAGAGCTCAAATTCTATGACATCAATCAAATGATACAGACCTGCTCCCAATTTATCAATCAGGCTCACAATTTATCAATCAAAGCTATTTACAAGACAAAGGAAAACAGCACATGTATGCTCATTTGATAAATGCTGGAATGGTGAAGCAGATGAAATCTAGAACATTCTTCATCCTCTCCAGCTTCATTCCGTTCTTCTGACATACACTCCCAGGATTACCCAGAATCCTCTCTGTCAGCAGCTCATTCCTTCTCTCCTTTTCCTCCTTAGTTTTTCTTTTTTTTGGTAGATTAATTGCCTCTCTGTGTTCTCCGTCTTTTCCTGACCTGAACCATCATCCCGTTGAGGCTGGAAAACAGCGTTTGATTGGTCGGCTGCTTTGGGACCTTGACGTCACATGACCTGCTGAATCAGCAGATCAGTACACATGTACGCACACACACACACACACACACACACACACACACACACAGTTATGTAGCCCTGATGACCTCTCCTGGGACAGACTTGACCCCATTACATGAACACTACTCTCTCTCTCTCTCTCTCTCTCTCTCTTAGCTTTCTCTCTCACTTTTTCTCTTTTTCCTTTCCCAGCTTTCATTCTCTCTTTCTTGTTCTTTGTCTCTTTCTCTCAGCTTTCTCCATCTCTTTCTGTCTTTGTCTCTTTCTCTCAACTTACTGTCTTTCTTTCTCCTTCTGGTTCTCTCTATCTCTCTTTCTCTCAGCTCGCTCTCTTGCTCTCTCTTTCTGTCTGTCTCTCGGTCTCTCTCTCTTTAAAGAAGTAAGTTGTGATCAATTATTGATCACCTGAATAAATCAAATCAGATAACTGAAGACTTGAATGCCATAAATCACAGAATAAAAGCACCATACAGATGTGTGTGTGTATGTTATGTATCTGTGTGTGTGTGGACAGAGAATGTCAGGGGGTTAGGGTTACATCCTGCACTATCAGTCAGTTCACTTCCTGCGTGGCAAACGTACACTGACGGGCTGTAGTTTGATTCTAACACTGATGAACGTGAATCATCAGCACAAACAATGCTACAAAAAAAAAAAAAAANAAAAAAAAAAAAAAAAAAAAAAAAAAAAAAAAAAACCCACTCATGTGTTTACATGTGTCAGGAGGCTGAACAAACTCTCTTCATAACCCACAAGTCATTTGAGCCAATACACACTTCAAAGTCTGATTTACATGCATGTTAACTGGTTACACACATGACCATGAATCACAGCGCCTCTCCTTCCTGCCGCAGCGAGTCAGATTAGTTCTAATATCTGATGGGTTTAGATTTAGTGAGTGAAAGAAACTAGCTCTAGTCACATCTGATGAGTTGGGATTCAGCGAGTAAAACTAGTTCTAGTCGTCTGGGCTTCAGCTGTGTTGATCTACTGACTGATTCTGATCAAATTTGACCTGAACCCAGCAGCAAACAACTTTAATTTCACAACTCTGGATGAAGTTTTCTCTGGAATTTTCCATAAATGCCTGTCTGTATCTTGACATAACGGACAGAATAAAGCAGATCACTGTATTTCTAGAAAATTCCTCAAACAAGTAGTTGGCTTGTTTCTCAAGTTTTCAGGCTTGCGGAGCTCAATAGGAAAATGGATGATTTGTTGCTGCGTATGATGAAGCGTGAAAATCAAGCTGCTCGGCCTGACAGCTTACAGCCATCACAGCTGTTTCCCCCCAGAAACACTTTCCTTCTCTCTGCCGTCAAGCCGGAATAAATTCCACCATTTGTATTAAAAGCACCACGTGGCTCATGGCGGCGTAAAGTGTGCCATCACCATGAGGCACCGTGAGGCTCTGCCAGTCGCCTTAAGCAGCCGTNGGCGGCGTAAAGTGTGCCATCACCATGAGGCACCGTGAGGCTCTGCCAGTCGCCTTAAGCAGCCGTGTTTGGCGAAGGCGAGGAGCTGGCGATGGCGGCCCGGCACTCCAGGAGAAATCAAAGTCTGGAAGCGGCCCCGGTAATTACTGGCTGCTCTGCTGGCCGCTGATTGATGCCTCTTGATGAAGTCGCTCCATGATTGAAGTGTAACGACGATCCGGGAAAATCTATAAAAGGCCTTTTAACTGCTGCTGGAGAGAAGCGTCCGGATTGGCCGGTTAATCAGACGGGTTTTTGACCTGATCGCGAGGCAGGCGTGCGATCATACCAGCTCATCAATCAGATCAATCGATCGCCTTGTGGAAAGAGCAGAAACACACAGAAGCAGAACTCCTCACCTGCTGATGTTTTAAAGGACCATACTGGTGATTGTGTATGTTTGAGCCCAACGTATGCAAACCACATACTCGTTACATTACTGACAACCATTCCCAAAATATATGAATTTAACGGCAAATTTTAAATTGTTTTTCTTACCCTCCAGACTGCCGTTGGTTTCTTGACACATATTTGAGATACATAATCCATCACAGAGAACATTATGTCTCGTGGTATTTATTTATTTATTTATTTAATTATTATTTATTTATTTGTTTATTTAATTTAATTTATTAATAATAATTTATTTAATTATTTATTAATTTGTTTGTTTATTTAACAGATCCAACACGGAGCTGAACTGAAGAAGATGTATGCCTCCACCAGGAAATATAAGAATTATAAGAAAAATGGTTTTACCAGGTGAAACACCGGCCATTTTGTATGTTTCAGCCTAATATATTCAGTTTTCATACATGTGACGTTACTGACTTTTGGACTGTTTTTCTTGCCTTCCAGACCTCCATTGGTTTCAGTTCATTCTTATTAAAATCAACTTGTTGATACTTGAAACATTCTTGGGATAGGTAATCCATCATCACCAACAAGANAAATCAACTTGTTGATACTTGAAACATTCTTGGGATAGGTAATCCATCATCACCAACAAGACGTGTGTTCAGGGATTTTGTTTTTTATAAGTTACATAATTTTATTGTTTAAGCACAATAAAAAGTGCAGAGTGATCTGAAAATGCTTCTTGTTGTCAGTTCTTGAATGCACCACTAGGAAGCATTTTCAGATGACTTGGTCCTTTAAGGTGCGTGTATCACCTGAACATTTGATTTTGAAAGATTAGGGGATTTGATAAAATAACAGGGAAACTTAAATACGATTTTATGTTTTGGAAATTGTTTGTCAGTAATGTAATATGTATATGGGTTCTGTATATTGGGCTGAAACATGCACGATCGCCGGTATGGTCCTTTAATGCTCCACTTCTACATCCCAGCAGGAAAAAGGAGGAATAGCTGCTCTGTGGAGAAATCAGGCTCCAGTTATTGTTCAAACTTGACATTTCAGCCATGAGATGAGCATCAGAAAGACCATGGCTAAAACTTCATCTTCATCTTCATATGAACTATAAAGAAGAAATGACTATAAGAATAATAATAATATGCGTTGATTGTTTTATGTCAGAGACTGGCTTTTAAAATGTATCTGGACCTAATTCCACCTATAGATATTTATCATGGGATACATATGATTGGTTTTTCATCGAGATGGTAAATTAACAAAAACATGGCCAAATCTCCCAAAGTGAACCAATCATTAAAAAACCTCCTGGATCCACCCCTGGATCTGGACCCACAAAGAACCCATGATAGGTTTTTCCTGGTTCACGTCCCACTTTTCCACCAAGTTTCATCAAAATCATTCAGAACAAACTGGAGATCACACTACAGATCACCAGAATCCACAAAATCACACTTAATTCTGCAACTTCCCGACACTTCGCGGTTGGTGTTGAAATAATCTGACTGCACTGAAAGATTTTTCATTTGATTGTTTGAATTTTTTAGGTAATTTTTTTAGGCAAAAATGACGTGATAAAATATTTCTCCTGACAGTGCATTTTTTTTTAGGCAGCATATCGTCTCTGTTGGATCTTTATGTATTTATACAGTATAGAAGCTGGTTTCACATAGTGTGAATGTGTGTGTGTGTGTGTGTGNGGGGTGCAGGTCAAACAGCAGGAAGAGGTTTCTCCTGGTCTGTCAGCTTCCACCAAACATCAACTCCATGCAGATGGAAGCTGAACAGAATTCAACAACAAACTGTTAAACTCTGACAACTGCATCTGCTGTTCACACACACACGCGCGCGCGCACACACACACACACACATACACACACACAGTGAATTTGCTGTAAACAGATACTACTTCAGCATTTACAACTTTTCATCTTGTTTGTAACAGCAACATGTCATACTGCATAACGAGGAGTGTAAAGCCTCCCTAGCGCCCCTACAGGCTGCAACGCTCATTACATCACACACACAACCAAGCACTTCATATTTATTGCTGTGTTTCCTGTAGGTGGCAGTGGGTGAAAGGTCAGGGGTCATTTCAGTCTGAAGGTTCATCTGGGGATGAATGTCAAATACAAATTTTAGGACTAAACTTTAGACTAAATGACTTCATTTGTCACAGTGTGAAGTTTAACAGGATTCTCCTCCTTCTCTGCTGACTCCTCCTCTTCCTCTCTCCTCCTCCAATCAAAACTGCAACTGTTTCTCCTCTCCTCTTCTTGTCTTCTCTCCTCTGCTTGTCTCCTCTGCTTTACTCCTCTTCTCTTCTTTTCTTTTCTCCTCTCCTCTCGTATCCTCTGCTTGTCTTGTCTCCTCTGCTTGTATCCTCCTCTCCTCTCCTCTCCTCTCCTCTCCTCTCCATAATGACACACCACACTGCCATGACAGGTAGGTATTTGCAGGGGATTAAGGCTGTAATATTTTGGCATTAAGGTGAATTAATACAGGAATGAATATGAAAAATGGAGGTAATTACTAATTCGTATTCGCTCTGAGACATTTTTGGGACATGTCAAAGGATTTGCTGCTGCTGCTGTCTTCTTCTCCTGCTGTGTGTGAACTCAAACCTCACTGATTTTTTTTCCTGTCCTTCTCATTTTTTCTTCTCTGATAGCAGAACGACTCCTGAGCTCGCAGAGTATGACCAGCTGAAGAAGAAGATGACGATGATGATGATTATGATGGAGCAGCGTTTAATGGAGGAGTTTGGTTTAATTAAACATTGACACACAGGCCTGTCACGCTTTCTGACCTCCTCAGCAGCTCAGAGGTCAGAACAACCTCTACTTCTGCTGGAGGGAGAAAAAGGGAAACATTTAGACCCAGATTCATATAAAATGGCAATAAGGAGTGTAGCTTTGACCTAAATCTGAGCTGTGATAATTGAAGCTCATTCATAAAACTTCTCCTACAATAATTAGCACACCACTGTCACTTGAAGGCAGCGTTGCTGTGAGGTGTGACAGGTAAAAGCCGATGAAGGTCAGCGTGTTAATGAGCTGCTGCATATTTATCAGCCACCATTTATCCTGATTCATCTGGTTTTAAAGCCACAAATTTGGGTGGCGCAGTGGTTAGCACTATTACCTCACAGCAAGAAGGTCCTGGGTTCAATTCCTGGCCGAGGCAGGGCCTTTCTGTGTGGAGTTTGCATGTGCTTTCTGTGCTTGAGTGGGTTTCCTCCAGGTACTCTGGTTTCCCTCCACCATCATAAAAACATATACAGGTTGTATGTCGGGACCCCCTCGAAAACGAGATGCAACATTTCAAGGGGTTTATCCTAAAAAAAGAATGGCAAAATAAATATACATTATGCTTTAGAGATCCTCCTTTTAAAAGATGGATACTAAAATAACAAGTAAATGTGTATTTTAACCTCTGTAGTTCAATAGCCCTATACAGGGGGGTGGNGCATGCATTTGAGGAATTCAGACATGCTCAGTGTAACAGGTGAGGTGACTGAACAGAGCACCTGAACGTGTCTCAGATTGAATCAAAACTCACCATTTAAAAACTGACTGATCAGCTGAGTGAGTTTATCAAAATTATTGATCACTAACACACGTGAGGCAAATAAAGTTTGAAACGTTGCCCAGATTTCATACCACTGAAATTTACCACCGGACTGAAGCAGGTCTTAATTTTAGCGTGTGGGTTTGTTTTAGGAATAGCTACCGCAACATGTAAATAAGGAAATATCACGGTAACGCCTCTTTAAGGCTAACGCTAAAATATGTCGCTAATGGGGTGTTTATGAATGAGAAAATGTGGTTGTGTCACGATACTTGCGCATAGCGATGCGGTAAATCATGCGCTATGGTTTAAAAATCTGGGCCTTAGTCTTTCTGCAACTCCAAACAGACTCTAGATGGTGCTGTCCTGATGTGCAAGTCCAGAATCCCACTAACAGCAGCTGTACTGTAAATGCCTACCAGCCAAATGATTTGTGTTATCAGTTAAGGGTACATGCAGGACCAAACGTCCATTCCTTCTTTACTGTATATGAAGTAAGCAGCATTTCAAAATAAAATCCCTCTGTATTCATACAGACAATCCAAAGCACAGCAGCGGCATATCCACATTGTGTTTCAAACATGGTGGGCCAAGGTTTCACTCTTCTCCCATGGACTTTATATGAAACATCCATCTCCAAAAAAGCCTAAAACTAAAACCCTGGTTTAATGAACTTAGCACTAATGCTAATGCTAAAGCTAAAGCTAGTACACTGCTGATCCCTCAGCATGGCGGACATCATTCCAAATCATTCACACCCAGTTTGTGCTTTAGTGTTCCGCTGCTCACTTACACTTTTATGCTGATCTCATCCAGAACTCACTGGTTCACACAGGAAGTTGTAGATTATATTACGCTGTAAAACTTCCCAGTTTCACCGTGGACGTGGAGGTAATAATATCTGTCATCTGTGCCTGTTTAAATTTTGTCTTTCCTGCTCGTCCTTCCTGTTCGCTTCTCCGTCATCAGGATTGTATTTGCTCTGTCTGTTTTCCGAGCCGTTGTGGTTTAGACCTGCATCATCTGCTGCCAGCATCATCTCAGGTGGAATTGAAATCTAAAATGTAAATGTGTGCATGCTGAGTGCACTGTGCATGTGTGTGTGTGTATTTCATGGCTGCAGAGCAAACACATCAGGTGGTAAAAAGGGGCACGATGGCGTTCTGTCGCTGCAGAATCATTCCTGGTGCATTTACATGCAAATTCCCCTCCAGCCACCACAATGGAGCTCAGCAAATGATTGTCTCATCACACAGAGATGGATTTCATCCCTGGGCCTGCTGGACGGGGAAGGAAGGCGAACCTGAATTCATATGTGCAGCTCTCTACGGCTTCAGCCTGCTCATCCTCCATCATGGAAGAAGGCAAACAAGCCGGGCCCTTTAGCGTTTGTGCAAATGTCAGAGAAAAGGACAGAACTCAGGAATTACAGCAGCAGAGGTGGAGGAAGATAAAAAAAAAAGGAAATATATCAACTGTTGGCACCAGCCGCCGTCTCCTCCACACAGAGAAATATATCACAGCTCAAAATCCATCTGCATTCTAAAGCCACGCTGACAGTTTTACTTCTCATTTCATTTGGCTTGTATTTGCCTCATAAAAGCTGTTCTGTAAAAAATGCTTTAGTAGACAGGACAACAATTTTTGGTTTGTAATCTGAACATTTGAGCTCAACCTGTAAACATATGAATGAAAGTGAAACTCTAAATAATAGATATTAATAATAATAATAATAGATATAGGTACAACAAATTCCCACAATAATACTGTGTACACTGTAAAAAATCTGCACCTGATCAAATCATTTTGTCTGTTATTGAATCCTGAAAGAGATGCTTCAGTTCTTTATTTTACAACAAAATATCCTTTCAACTTCACAAGATGCTGGAAGGATTTTATCCCAAAAACTCCTCCACAGCTGATATATCATCATCTGAAGCCAAACGGCTTTCAGATAAAGCCTTTCTGGTGTTGTGAAGAGGTGACCGTGAAATGAAAACATATTACTTCACTAAAATTTACAGACCTGTGGCTTAGGCTCACAATTTATCAATCAACTCCAGTTTTACACTGACTGAGGATCCTGTGGTGCAGAAGAAACCCAATCAGTAATCAGTGATGTCATGTTTTGCAGGAAGTGAAAGTATTTTCAGGATTAAAGGTAGAGCTGAGTGGAAGTCAGTTTTCTGAGCAGAAGCATTAGGACGTTCATCTTTGGTGTCTTGGGTTTGTTTTCAGCAGGGTGGGCGACGCTTTTTGTCGTCTGCTCCAGGGAAAATCTCATTTTCTCTTCTTCTCAGAGTGGAAATGGCTCCTCGTTAGATAAGAACTGGAATATGTTCTCATATGAATAGGGTTTTTGTTTGGTGAGGATGAAGGCTAGACACGGCTTGAAGCTTGTCTCTGTGATAAAAATTTTGAACATTTGTTTTTGGACGAAGCTCGACACTTTCCCTTAATTAATGTTTTTTTTTAAATTTTTTTCTGTCTGTCTCTGGTTCTTTTTGATGTCTGAAGGTCAAACAGCCGCCTCCATTTTCACTTTTCATCAGAGTTAGAAAAATGACAGAAATAACAGCTGAATGAGCTTCAGATAATTCAGAGAACAGAAGTAAAAAAAAAATGTTAGAGCACCAGGTAAATTAAATTAATAATTACCTGAAATTCTATCTATCTATCTATCTATCTATCTATCTATCTATCTATCTATCTATCTATCTATCTATCTATCTATCCATCTACCCATCCATCCATCCATCCATCCATCCATCTATCTAAATTCTAAAGGTTGAAAAAATGAACTGCAGAAAAGAAAGAATGCACTGGACTTTGTTTGCCTCATAGTTACCAGAGCTTAATCCTGTGTCTTCTGACTCTGACTTTTGAGTATTACTGCCTTTATCTGAACTATCATGGTGTCAATGCCCAAACACATTTGCTAATGACTCCATGTGTTTCCACACCTCGAGGTCGGTTCCTGACCTCGAGGTGTGGAAACGCCTCGAGTCTCAAAGCCGCAAGTCTGTAACCAACAAATCATGCTTCTCATGCAGAGGCAGAATAAATCTCATCAGTTAACCCGTACGTACAGAGACAAACAGCAGCAGCAACTTTTAGCTTTTCAAGATCGCTCCTTACTCTCATCGCTTCAGCATTTTAGCAAAACAAGACTGACTCAAATAACAACATTGTTCGGTGGTCAGTTGAGAAAACTAACAACCTGATTAGATTACAATTTGGTCATCGCCAGAGATACAAGAAAAGCTCGAGCCAATGTTACAAAAACCTAAGAGCTTTAGGAGGATGACGATGTTAAGCTAAAGAAATTTAAGCAAGAAACTTATGCTGCTTGTAGAAGGTAGAAAACAGCCTACCGGTTTAACTGGTGTTGAATCAACTGGTGATATTTGCATACGTGATGCTCGGTTGCCATGGAGATCAGGACGCTAAAACAGCGAGGACCCCATTGGGAATAACAGAGTAAGCGGCTGTGGTCATGCCTGTTCAAAACTTTGCGAATGCCAAAATGCTATTTATTCATTTAAATGTGCTGTTGCAAAAGGTAAATGTCTGCTAAGTATCATATTAGTTGTTTGTGACAACTATCTATATTTTATATAACTTTAGCGAACCACATAGTCTAAGCATTAACTCAGGCTAGCTGCATGCTGGAGGTCTGTCAACGTGAGACGCCCAGGTTAACTTGTGATACAACTTCGATCGTATTTGATTGATAGATTACACACGATTTTACCACGAAATTACCATATCAGTAACTATTAAGGAGAATTATTCAACCAAATTAGACTCGATTCTTGAATCATATTTCGTAGATTAAGGCATTGTTTTGCTGAATCGGCGCACATCGTCTGGGTGGCTACAAACTGAGTATATGAGGTCTTGATATTTTTTACTCTTTTAATCTTGTACACAGTGACAACACATTAGATGTGTTGAGCACCCATCATATTTATGCATTTATGTATTTTTATCAGTACAGCTGTAATGTTTTATTATGTACATGACCTGATAAAGTATTTGCTCTACATAAGTTGTGCATTACCTTGCACCATTAAACATACAGAAGATGTTCTAGTTTTCTTTATTGTTATAACTTGCTGGCCTTATTTTTTCATTTACATATGGTCTCCTTTGTNTCTAGTTTTCTTTATTGTTATAACTTGCTGGCCTTATTTTTTCATTTACATATGGTCTCCTTTGTGTTATTCTTATCCTTATCCTTACCCGACATTTTGTGTATTGTTGTGTGATATGGGCACTGTAGCAAAGAAATTTCCCAGCAATAATAAATTACTCCTGGCTAGCTAGCTATCATTATCCTTCTGCTGTTCACAAATAATTTATTCCTGTAAATGCGGACAATAAAATGTTATTTCATTCAACATTATTGTTTCCTTTCGTAACACTTGCTTGGCTAATGAAATGAGTGAAGCCACTTTAAGACACAAAGCTCACATTACACATTCTAGTGTAAAATGGGACAGTGGACAACAAAGCTGGCGAGTTAGTATTTATTTTACACGAGACATTGATTTCTTCTTTTATTATTTTATCTGTAACTATTTGAGTTCAGTGGATTTGATAATGCCAGAAGAAACATTTCTTAGTCATGATAACGGAGTATCACAACTTAATTTGAGGAACTTTCAAATTTACAAATTTAGAGACACTCCCACAAATACAGCTCATTGTTCAAACATGAAACATTCTATGTTCAGTTGCACTATAGACAATTAAATGACACCAGTACCAGTAGCATATCCATGGCTATGGTAGCGCATCACATAAGCTGCTAATACTTGATACACAAAAGCAGTTGTTTTGAAGATGGATGGTTCGAGTCTTGGCAACATTTATTTTTATTTAAGTATCTTAAAATCGGATGGTGCTTTAATGTATTTTAGCAACATATCTAAATGCTTGCAAGCATCAGAGTTTCAGTTTGTATATTTTTAGATAAATGCGACAAGTAATAATGAGGCATTTGACAAAGCCAGTGGGAGATTTCACTTCCTGGTTAGCTACATGGATCCTCACAGGCCACACCTACAAAACATCTGGCTCACCACGCCGGTATCACCAGTTGATTGGAAACACCAGTTAATCTGGAACACTGGTCATTATAGCGGAATTACTGTCAACTGCAAGCAGCAGACGATGACGGTAGACGTGGAACCGTTGCCAAGGTAATGACAGGATATAAAGTATTGGAGGATACAACAGCATTTTGGCATTTTGCACAAAGTTGTAAGAAGAAAGCTTTGGCTGTTTTATATGCTCATTTAAGGAAGTGACAGGAAAGTCAGACATGCAGACATGGTTTCATCCTATTTTGCAGGATCGCAAATTGTTGAGAGAATTCTATTGGCTAATTCAAGACCTGAGGATGAAGAGATTCAATGGAAATTTCAGACTGAACAACTCAGTTTAATTCATAATTATCAGAACTCATCATACAAAACTAGCTTCATCTCCACGACTCTCTCACTCTCCATCTTTGACCCAAGAATAAATCAACATCCAGTTCGGAGTTTCAGCTGCAGTAAGTGGAAAAAGCTGGAAAATTTTAACTTTTGATGGCTGGGCTGGGACGATCTGTCTGCATTTCTCACCACAGCGGCAGCAGAGTTTTCTGTCGTCCTCTCATTAAAAAGAACGCAATATCCGGTTTTCCGTCTACCACAAACCATCAACATGTGAGTCCAGCATTAGGTGTATATTATGACATAGTTATTTTATTGTAACACAGCCATTTTCATTGTATTCTTGTAAATAAACCTTTTTAAAAATAAATTCTCTTATGGTTGTCTTTACTGACCATGTTTTTCATCTTTTATTGTCACCATGTCATCGTGCAACATTCCACCAGTTTACTATTCACATACTTAACTCACATGTGAAAAACTTCATAGTACCAAAACATTAGTACTACTGGTTATTGAAGTATTCCATTAATGCTACTGGTATGAATGCTATACAGTTGTAACAGAGCCATGCATACTCCTCTGGCGCTATTATAGGAATATGACTGCCATCCATTGCGCCAAGTGGAACTTTTTCTTAGCATCACCTAAAAAAACCTTGTGATTCTCCATGATTATTTTGGCATTGAAGACGATTGTCGTACCTGTGGTATGGAAACCGTCGGCTGTCTGGACGGTGACTAATGGAAACATGAGCCGGTGCACAATCAGTTCTGACCTCAGGTAACCCCAGGACCAGCTGAGCACTGGCTCCTTATCAGTGGAAAAAAGCTATGTGTGTGTGTGCGTGTGTGTGTGTGTGTGTGTGTGTGAGAGAGAGAGAGAGAGAGAGAGAGAGAGAGAGAGAGANGTGTGTGTGTGTGTGTGTGTGTGTGAGAGAGAGAGAGAGAGAGAGAGAGAGAGAGAGAGACATCAGCAGCAAAGAGAAATATTATTCTGCTTTTGAGTTGCTTTTCTGAGAATCGTTACCAGATAACTGGTCTTAATTATCTCAGTAAGTTATTCAGTCTGCAAACTGGATAAATGACCCATTAATATCACAAATATCTATTATTAAAAATAAGCATCAGACCGATCTGAAGATTTTTTTTTGTCACGTTATTTTGTCTGTTTTTTAGTCTTCAAAGTTTGTTTATTTGTTTCTTCAAACAAATAAAAATAAACTGGTTGAATATCTGAGCTGTGAGAATTCTGAGATCATGTCCACATTAAACTGACGTGTTTTACAGCAAAACATGGAACTTTTATAAAGAGTGGATAAATATGAAAATACATGCAGTCATAACATGTAGAAAGGAGCTCAGATTTGGATCTTTTCTTCTCATTGAGAGCAAACACAGATGTTTCACACAGTAAAAAATAATTTTATGCAGCTTTACCCATCACATAAATAAATGCATAGCTGTGGAATAAAAATTCAAACTAATTAATTTTGTTACACTTTTAGAGTTGCCAGCTTAATTTGAATATGTGTTGACACGATATTAGTGGAAATCACTTCAACTCATCATACTTATGCTTAGTTTAAACTACAACCACTCATTCATTCAAAAAAAGCAGAAGTTGCAGGCATGGGCTGATGTGGGCATGTCTCTGATGTAGTGGGCGTGTCTCTGCTGAAGAAGGTGTGTCCCTCCTGGCTGGGGTGGGCGTTTGTGTACTGTATAGGGTGTCTCTGATGTAGAGGGCGTGTCTCTACTGTAGTGGGCGTGTCTCTATTGTAGTGGGTGTGTCTGCTGAAGCAGGTGTGTCCCTCTCGCTGGGGTGTCTCATCTGATGTGGGCCTGTTTGTCCCATTGTACTGTTGTGGGCGTGTCTGTCTTGTAGTGGGCGTTTCTCTACTGTACAGGGTGTCTCTGCTGTAGAGGCTGAGTATAGTAGGCGTGTCTCTAGTGTATATATACAGACTTTCATTCCATATATTCAGAGTTTTATTCTAAATATTCAGATTTCATTCCATATATTCAGTCTTTTGTTCCAAATATTCAGACTTTTGTGCCATATATTCTGATTTGTATTCTAAATATTCAGGTTTTGTTCCATATATTTAGGTTTCATTATATATTCTTGGACTTTGAAGAATTGATTTATTTCATTAAAGCATTAAAGTGAACCAGATACAAACATGGGGGGGGGGGGGGNGAATGAAAAGGAGAAAATAAGGAGAAGGAGGAGTGGATGTATGGAGAGATGAAGGGAAGGAAGAATGAAGGAAAAGAAGAGAGGGAGGAGGATATAGAAAGAAGAGAGGTGGGAGGTGTAGAAAATAGAACAGGGAGTGAAGGAGAGTTAAAGATGTAGGAGGTGTGAACTTCACATATACAGACTGATATGGAAAAGCAAGTGATGAAAGAGTGAAAATTAAGATGTGAAACTATAGAAAAATAAATTAATGCAAATATTTCTCCATGGAAACATTGAAAACCAGTTGGTGTGCAGCATCAAACTAGAGGTTTCATACCTCCACCAAGGCCCTCCAGTCCTCTGATCTCATGTTTACCTGAGTGAATCCAGACTTGTTGTTAGTCAATGTGACTCCCATCCCAGGATCAATATCTGGATGTGGATCAGTATCTGGATCAGCATCTGGATTAGTATCTGGATCTGGATCAATAGCTGGATTTGGATCAGTATCTGGATCTGGCTTTGGATCAGTATCTGCATCTGGATCAACCTCTGGATTAGTAGTTGGATCTGGATTTGATTCAATATCTGGATTTGGATCAGTATCTGGATCTGGCTTTGGATCAGTGACTGGATCTGGATTAGCATCTGGATTAGTATCTGGTCTGGATCAATATCTGGATTTGGATCAATGTCTGGATCTGGATCAGCATCTGGATCTGGATTTGGATCAATATCTGGACTTGAATCAGTATCTGAATCTGGATCAGATCTGTACTTTTACCAGTATCTGGATCAGTATCTTTAGATGTATCAGTATCTGGATGTGTACCTGTATCAGTATCTGGATTTGGATCAACATCTGGATCTGGACCTTCCAGATCAGTATCTGGAACTGTATCTGAATGTGGACTAAATGCTGATAGTCCATCATAGGACACACTCTGAATGTTTCATTAAGATAAGACATAATATAATTTATAAAGGTTTCATCTCTCTAATGTTAAAGTAAACGCAAAACAACAAAAAACGGCCCATTTTATTTTTTTTATTTTGGTTTTTTTTGTATATTTTAAATAATTATTTTCTATATTATTTGTTGAGTTTGCAACATTCTTTTTTCATTTCCTGTGACTGACTTAATACTATTTTCAATTTCATTTAATTACTTTTTTCTTTATTAATGAATTCATGATCACTAAAATCTCCAGAAACAGTGGATATAAAGTGACCTTGACGTGGATCTTTGATCCACATCAAGACACTCTGGTCTGACCTTTGACCCTGCCTTCTCTAAAACATGCCCTCTTCCATTTTGCTCTAATTAGTGAGCAGTTTGTAGTTAATTATTCATAATGAGTGTCTGAGCTCTAAATGAGATTCAACACCTTCACACACAAATAACAATAAAACAAATATTTTACCATAATTGTCTGGCAGCAACAAAAGGCGGTGACATTTCAGAGCCACATGGCGGTGGTGGCGGCGTTGCTAATTGAGCATTGCCATTGGCCATACGTGAAGATTTATGAAGAAACTGAAGCGCGAATCGCCGTCTGCTCTGCAAGGACACGCGCACACACACACACACACACATACACACAGGCACACAGAAAAACAAGGTTGTTCTTTTTTTTATCTGCCATTAAATAGCGTCACAGGAAATGAGCTTCAACAAAGCACACACACACGCCACTAAACTGGATCCATTTAGACAGAAAAGAAAGAAAACCTTCTTTTTGCTTCACCTTTTCTTTTTCCATCCTCCAAAACCTGTTTTAAGGCACTGTGAAAGGCTGTGTGATCTCTGATCACGGCGAGGTCATGTCTGACTGAGCAGCTGGAATTCTGGAAAAAAGAAAAAAAAAAAAAAAANAAAAAAAAAAAAAAAAAGACATACCGTGAGGAGCTGGAACTTTTGGGGTGAACTGTGGATGTGAGCAGTGACACTGAGTGTGTGTGGATTGTAGATTGTGGATCCAGACATGTTTGTAAATCAGTTTGAGAAGTTCCAACTGTTTGGCAGCAACTAGCGCAGATTATGATCACACAACAAACAAACTGCTTCAGCATTAGTTTGAAACCAGACCAATTTCCAAACTTAGGGCTCCAATTGGTCCAAACCTTGTAGGTGTAAAAACACTCTTATTTACATTAACATCAGGTGTTTTTCCATCCAAAAAGTTCAAAACTGGACTGGAATCTACTTTACACAGAACCATCTGCAGTAGGAACCATGTGGTTCCTGATTGGTCCAAAATTATGGACCCAACCTGAAACAGCCGTGGAAAACTTATCTGAACTGACAGGCATAATTTACCAAAAAAAGAGATCTGATCCAAAATAGATCCGATGATAATTAAGACCTGATCACAGAACTTAAAGGACCATACCATCCATTCTGCATGTTTGAGCCGAATATATTAAATTTTTATACATGTAGCATCTCTAACAATCATTTCCCAAAGCATACTATTGGAATGGTGAATTTTTTTTTTTCCTACCTTCCAGACCACCATTGGTTTCAGTTCATTCTGGTATGCTACTAAAATCAACTTGTTGATACTTGAAAGGTTCTTAGGATAGGTAAGCCATCATTGCGAACAAGATGTGTAAAAAACTGAATACATGTGTAGTTCACAATGATGGATTACCTAACCCAAGAATGTTTCAAGTATCAGCAAGTTGATTTTAATAGCGTACCAGAATGAACTCAAAGCAGTGGAGGTCTGGAAAGTAGGAAAAAACATTTTTCATTCACCGTTCCAGTAGTATGCTTTGGGAAATGATTGTCAATAACTTGTATGAAAATTGAATATATTAGGCTGAAACATGCAAAATGGCCGGTATAGTCCTTTAACAGAGCAAAATGGAGAGAGAGAGAGAGAGAGAAAGCAAACACAATGTGATCAGAGTTAATAGGAGTCCAGTCAGATCCACTCAGCAATAACACATATTGTCACGCAGAACTTGAGACCCAAAACAATAAAAAGGATCCATCCTGATCAGACTGAGCATCATTTGGACTGTGTCCATGTCTGTTTAGGTCAGATCCTGCTGCTTAGCAATCAAAGTGGACCTGGCTTTAAAACAGAATGTTTCCACTCAGTAATGCTAATGTACAACTTTCAAGCAAATGATTTCATAGAGTTCTTTACAAACAAGGAGGAAAGGACAATACCAACAATTTTGCATGTTTGAGCCCAATATACACAACCCACAATCATTTCCCAAAATATTTAGCGGTACATTTAGGATTTTTTTTTCCTTCTTTCCACACTATTGGTTTCAGTTCATTCCCGTATTCTATTCAAATCAACTTGTAGAGACTTGCAACACACTTGAGATAAGTAAGTCTGCCCAGCAAATATGATTTCTTTATGTTACTTTTATTTTTTATTTATTTTTTGTCAAAGTTATGCTATACAAGACTGAAGACAATGTCCACCAGGGAATATCTTCCCAGGAGGAGACAGTTTTAATGAGAAATTACTTCTGAGTTCTGATAAATGTAGTGAAATATTTTTGCTGCACCTATGTACAAAAACAAACTAAATGTTTCAAAATGGCAGTTTATCTGAAGAAGTTTGTATCTGACCAATCGATGATGTTTAGTCTTGCAAGTGTAGCAGGATAGGAAATGGCTGACATTAAAAGTTGGTATATAAACACATGAAAAGCTCATTTGCGTACCAAACCAGCCATGGAAGGAGAATAGAGAGAGAAAGAGAGAGACAGAGAGAGTGCTCTCTTTCTGTTTTTTTCTCTTTATCTCCATCTCTCTCTCCTCTTCTGTCTCTGTCCCCCTGCTTAGATAACTGAATTCACCATACCTGGACATCTGTATCTTTCTCTCTTCATCTCTGTCTGTCCCTGTCTCTCTGTTTCTATCCCACTGATTTGACTACAATAAAATTAATTTGCTGTGAAATTTCACGCAACCTGAGCTCATTCGCCTGACGTGAACACACCTGAGTGGAAAGGAGAGACACCTGCTGCACAAACAGCTTGCGATCACTTCACATTTTTAAGCATCGGGGAATAATTGAGGTGAAATGAAACTGACCATGTCAATTTGGGAGCTCAGATACTGTATTCAGACAAATGAGTGTGTGTGCATGTGTGTGTGTGTGTGTGTGTGTGGTGTTCTACAAATGGGACATCAGATTCAGTTTGTCACGGCTGATGATGGTGATCTACAGCACATCTGCACAAAAAGTTAGCTCTTACCCTCAGCCTACTCTTACCCTCAGCCTGAATGGTATTCATTTCAGTAGCAGGCCAAAAAAAATTAATGTGCACCCCTGCTTACAATCTGTCTCTTTTGTCTATTCTATTGCACCATCTGGTCAGTAGATGGCGCTTGTGCACTACTATGGATCAGCTGGGAGACGAGCTTCAGGCTCCAGACTTGCGCAGCGCAGTAATAAAGTTATGCTGGCTTGAACGCTAACAGTCTCATGTTCCTCACATTGCTATCCAGCCTGTGTCTCACTCACGGTCCAGATTTCCCTGAGGTCTGAAGCCCACAACACCAGCTTCCCTCAGCAGTTCCTGAGCCACCAGAGAGAATCTACCCTGCAGGAGGAGATAAAATGGTTCAGGAACTATGACTGTGGTATCATAAGGCCTCGGACACACTTGGAATATGTAACATGAAATTCATTTGCACATCCTTGCAATACTGGTGTCCAGTGCTGGACGTCGTGACTTCTTACATTGTAACAGTAACACAGCAGCAGACTCAAAAATTAGAGCTGAATCACTCTGACACAGTGTCAACAACTATAAATTATTAGTTTCATAAAGTTAGTGTTTGTTACAGGATGGTTTGTGTTTTTATGTAAGCATTACTTTATTTGCATAACCAAACTTTTAACAAGTTTGTGCCAGCTACCTGGCAAGCAAGCTAGGCAGTTAGCTGCATGCTAGCTAGCTGGTGAGGAGTCATTCCTATGCTCCCCAGCTCTGTATAGCACAACAGAGCACATAATGGGTTAGGGTTATTCTGTTAACACACCCTTTAAGGACCATAGCACCCATTTTGCATAATATCCAATTTTTATACACGTAAAGTCACTGACAATCATTTCCCAAAGCATACTACTGGAACGGTGAATTAAAAATGTTTTTCCTACCTTCCAGACCTCCATTGGTTTCAGTTCATTCTGCTATGCTATTAAAATCAACTTGTTGATACTTGAAACGTTCTTGGGATAGATAATCCATCATCACCAACAAGACGTGTATTCAGGTTTTTTAGAAGTTACGTAATTTTAGCATTTAAGCTCAATAAAATGCACAGAGTGAATGTAAGTCTGCACCAGGGAATATAGTCCAAAAAGAAGACCTGGGTTTATAGAAAAATTTAAATGACCTTGACTTCATAAGGCTGCATAACTATTAGCAGGCAAAATATCAATTTAAGGTGGGTGTATCGCTTGAGTATTTGATTTTGAAAGATTCAAAGATTTTGCAAAATATAGCAAAGCTAAAATATGGTTTTATTCTTTGGAAAAAGATTGTCAGTAAAGTAACATGTATGAAAATTGAATATATTAGGCTCAAACATGAAAAATGGGTGGTATGATCCTTTAATGTGTGTTAACAGAATATTGAACTGGGGAACATAGGATCCTGGGAAAATAGATACACTTCCGCTGGTGTCATGCCACAGCTAGCTTGCCAGTTAGCTAACTACTAGAAAGCTAGCTACCTCGGTCGCTAACCGGACAATAAATTTACATAAAGTCACGTATTTCTACTATCCGCTCGTCTCATGCAAACCATGCTGTGTGCTTTTTGAGGAGAAGTTTAAACTCAAGCAGGATGTACAAAATCAGATGGTGACACAAAGCTAATATGAAGCTTCCTCCATGTTAGGCTACAGTTCCATCAAAGGTCAGCATCAAGACGGCTTGTGATTGGGAAGCAAATTCACGTGTCACAGTTCAGCAAAGTTTAGCTCTCCACGAAAGCATCGCACAGAAATTTTTTATTTTGCCACCGCACAAATTCATTTTGCCATCGCGCAAATTTAGTTCACCCCGCGAGCGAATCCACTGTTTGCGCTAATTACGTTGAAGTGAATTGAATCTGCTCAGAAATGTTGCCATAAAAGAAGTGATCGCGACCAAATGCTGCTTCCTTGGAGTAAAGTTCCTGGAATTGTTCCTGCTGTGTGAACGGTGCTAATGTTAGACTCCTGGTGCAAAAGATATTAATATGATTGTAAAAGCAGCAAGTTTTCCTCTGTACAGACCGTTTGCAGCATTCGTGTAGTATTGTCGTGTATTTTTAGAATTATGTGTGAGCAGATGTGATATTCAAAGAAGTCGTAACAAAAGTTTTCACTCAGAGAGAGAGACAAAAAGGTTTTAAATGAGCTGTGCAGAATTTGTTTTCTGGATTCTGTAATCCTCCACCCGTCCATCCATCCGTCCGTCCATCCATCCATCTTTCTCTCTTTCCAGGCAGATTTACCTCCTGCTCCATCACATCCAAGCTCTATATATCCCAGCAGCCCTTTCTGCTGGCCTGGCACTTGTGTTTATGTAGTGCTGTGATTGTTGATTTATATTTTGACAGCAGCATCTGCGTATTTTGCTGATGTGTGTTTTTTATTTGTGTGTGTGTGTTGGGGTGGGGGTGGTGGGCAGCGCTGGCTCTGTGTGTGTGTGTGTGTGTGTGTGTGTGTGTGTGTGTGTGTGTGTNGAGCGGGGAAGCGAAGCGGCTTGGTGGAATTTTCCCGTCACTGAAGCAGAACGACTCTCTCTCTCTCTCTCTCTCTGACAATCTCTGCTGAGCAAAGAGTCATGTTTCCCAGAGTTCATAGTGTCTCTTTATCCATCCTCAGCTATCAGACACATCGATGTGGAAGTTTATGAACGACAAAAGTATTGAAAAGCACCAAAACAAGCCGGAATCGATCTGTGAGTCAAAGATTTCAGAGCACGGAGGCGTTTTGTTGTGAGCAGAACAAACTTTGGCTTCCTGACAAACCTGGAAACGACAAAGAAGGCCTCAAAATACTCGTTTCCTGTTCAAAGGCCTCAATAAGAAACAGATCACATCACAATTACATGACAGTGAAGGTTTCATGAGGAAATTTTTATTTTTTATTTTCCAGACTCAATTTTTCTGGGTTTTGTTGACTGCTGTGAAAACTGGTCAGTAGGGGGCGCTGTTTGGCCGAAGGATCAAACAGCATTGACGCAGTCAATGTTTCATCAATGATAGCTGCCACTAGGGGGCAGCAGAAGCAGGATGATCCGTTTTTGCTTCTGAAAGGAAGCAGAAGTATTTTGACAGAGGAACAAGTGGTCGCTGGTTCGATTCCCTCGTCTTTCATGTTGCTTTGCTTTGATGCTGTGGGGTCAGATCGATTTGAGGAAAAGCAGATGAAAGGGGAAAAAGAAAAGTGCTGACTGGCTGTGGTTCTGGGTGGTTATTTTTAGCCAAAGCAGCCATAATTACCCGGGCAATGGCTAACAAAATTGTTCAGGCTCGGCTTGGCAATTAGGCCAGNCACACACACACACACACACACATACACACACACCTCCCCCATCAGCACCACTTACTGCTGGACATTTACTGAATGCAACAGCCGAGGTTTCCAAACCTGAGTATATCCATCCATCCATCCATCCATCCATATATCTGTGATCTGTGTCCATCCATCCATCCATTTATCTGTGATTTGTGTCCATCCATCCATCCATCCATCCATCCATCCATCCATCCGTTCATCTATCCATTTATCTGTGATCTGTGTCCATCCATCCATCCATCCATCCATCCATCCATCCATCCATCCATCCATCCATCCATCCATCCATCCATCCATCCATCCATCCATCCATCCATCCATCCATCCATCCATCCATCCATCCATCCATCCATCCATCCATCCATCCATCCATCCATCCATCCATCCATCCATCCATCCATCCATCCATCCATCCATCCATCCATCCATCCATCCATCCATCCATCCATCCATCCATCCATCCATCCATCCATCCATCCATCCATCCATCCATCCATCCATCCATCCATCCATCCATCCATCCATCCATCCATCCATCCATCCATCCATCCATCCATCCATCCATCCATCCATCCATCCATCCATCCATCCATCCATCCATCCATCCATCCATCCATCCATCCATCCATCCATCCATCCATCCATCCATCCATCCATCCATCCATCCATCCATCCATCCATCCATCCATCCATCCATCTATCTGTGATCTGTGTCCATCCATCCATCCATCCATCCATCAGTGATCTGTGTCCATCCATCCATCCATCCATCCATCCATCCATCCATCCATATATCTGTGATCTGTGTCCATCCATCCATCCATTTGTCTGTGATTTGTGTCCATCCATCCATCCATCCATCCATCCATCCGTTCATCTATCCATTTATCTGTGATCTGTGTCCATCCATCCATCCATCCATTTATCTGTGATCTGTGTCCATCCATCCATCCATCCATCCATCCATCAGTGATCTGTGTCCATCCATCCATCCATCCATCATCCATCCATCCATCCATCCATCCATCCATCCACCATCTGTCCACCATCTGTCCATCCATTCATCCTCTGTTCTGTCTTTATAATATCTTTCTGTATTAAATATAAATGTATAATATATCTTTCTGTCTTTACAATAAAACCACATTTGAGCAGTAAAAAGCTCCTTCCTTCCTTCCTTTCTTCTCACTTGTCATCTTTTCTTTCATCACATCATGGTCTCGTGTCCTTTTCCTCCTCTCTTCTCCTCTCTTGTCCTCTGTCATGGCCTCTCTTTCTTCCTCTCATTCTCTCTCTCTCTCTCTCCTCCACTGAGGCTTAACTGAGAATCAAAGGCACAAAGAAAGGAAGTATTAACAAGTCAAAAGTTTCTGATCCTTTTATAAGAAGCAGAATAAATCAGATTTTTCCACAGCATAATTAACTCACAGAGACAGAGAAACAGAGAGAGAGAGAGAGAGAGAGAGAGAGAGAGAGAGAGAGAGTTTCTGAGCCCAGAGGAAGAGTACCAGGCTACTGCAGCAGGAAAGTAACTAAGTACTTTTCCTCCAGTAGTATATTTATTCTGAAGTATCCTGGTATTTTACTTGTCCCGCAAAGTTTTCACCCCACTACATTTTTTTTTCCCTTTTCCTGTCTTTCACTCTGTCAGTCATCTTTTTTTTCTCTTTCTCTTGTCTATCTGTCTCTTTCGGTATGTCAGTCATTGTCTTTCTATCAATCTTTTAACTGCACAGTTCTTGTCACAAATGGCAAATAAACTGACTCCTGACTCCTCTTTTCTCTGTTCCTTTTATCCTCTGTTTATCCATCTTTATCAGTAACGGTTCTTTATCTCTCCTTTTTGTCTTTCCTTTCTCCTCTCCTTCTCTGCATGGTGGCTTTTCTGTCTATTTCTTTTGCTCACTCTCCTTTCCTTCTCTTCAACTCTTCCTCACACTGAGTAATTTTACTTACTTGAGTTTTGCTGTTGATACTACTTTACTGAAGTAAAAATTTGAATGTAGTACTTTTACTTGTATTTTATGACTTGTGTTTTACAGATTAATTAATTATATATATGCAGTACACTTTCACTCAAAATCTTCATTTTTCAGGATAAACGTCAATCATCAGCTGTCAAATAGCCCCTCCTCCTCCTCCTCCTCCCCCGACAGTGTTAATTTTTGGATCCAGATTTGTTTTGGAGCTTCATTAACCGGAGTCAGATTAGTCCTCGGCGGGCTGAAGGGAGACGGGAGCGCTTTGCCTCCGACCTGCCGAGGTGCAAGCAATTAAGAAACAGGAAGTGGAATCTGTCAGGAGCCGAAACGCCAAAGCTCAAGGCGCCTAACCTACTTTAATGCTTTAATAAAGCAACTTCTGTAAACTGTCAAAACCATCAGAACCCACGACAACCAGGCTCATTCCAATTAGACACGCACACGCACACACATACACACACACATCCCCCCTGAAAAACTGTAACCTTAATTTTATTCTCTATTAACACTCTATTAGTCTCCGTCCTGTCTCCTGAAGAAAAGCGTTTAAAATGCTGCTGCAGGTTTATGAAGCGTAAATGTTTTAGGTCAAAATATATTTCAGATCTGCTTGTGTGTTCTGAACCTGCAGACCTGTAAGACCGTCTGGCTCTACTCTGCCTTCTGATCCTTGGGTCAGAACTAAACATGGGGGAGCAGCATTTAATTGCTATGCACCAGTTGTTTGGAACAAACTTCCAGAAGGTCAAAGGTCAGCCACATCGCTGAGCTCTTTCAAATCAGGGCTGAAAATGTTTCTGTGCATCGCTGCCTTTTATTAAACCTGAGGGTATTTTTCTCTGTAGCATTCTTCTTTTAGGGCTTAAACTTACAATTTTATTGTTTTAAATATTCTTTAATGTTTTTAAACTGTTTTATAGATTATATTTATATTTTAATTTCCTTCTCTTTATCTTAATTTTATCCCTTTTCTATGTAAAGCACTTGGAATTCTAATGGTGCTACACAAAACAACTGGACTTGACATTAACATACCAAAATGTAAAGATGACATTAAAATTAGTACTTAATTAATAAAGCAGTATTACTGTGGAAAAATACTGTATTACTAGTAAAAGTTACAAAAAGTCTTACTGGAGTAAAAATAAAAAGGTTTTAGGTTTCACTGTAGGACAGTTATCCTCAAAGTCCAGATATGGACCGAATCACAACTGTCTCTGGACTCTGAGCAAATTATACTTTTCATATGTATTATTTGTATTATCTGTGAGACATCGCTGTGACACAAGTCAAAATTCTTCAAATTCTCCAAAAACCAAATGTCTGCTCCACTATCTGTGTGAGAATGTCTACTCTGCTTTGGTCCAATCACATTCATTGTCCTGTTGTCTCCATGACAACAGTGGGTTGACACGGGATGGGCTCACTGGGAGTTGAAAGTGCAGCTACTGTCATCATTTTATTGTTTTAAGACCAGATGAGGTCATGTGATCCATTGCATGGAGACCAAAGCATTCGCCATGTAAACCGCAAACAACGAAAACAGCATTAATGCTGTTTTCAGGTTTGTAACAAATTTTCAATAATCCTCATTTTAGCAGAGGCAGAAAGAGCAATAAAATATTTTACTCAAGTAAAAGTACTTGTATAAAAATTTACTTAAAGTAAAAAAGTATTTTGTTTCAAATGTACTCTGAGTAAAAAAATATTGAGTTACATTGTTACCAAAAAATGCAAAAATACACTGTCCATCCTACACATGCTAATGCAAAGGTCAGTTAGCACCTACTGAGCTAACTGATTAGCGCTAGCATGTGTTAATTGACCTTTGCAGCTGTAGATATCAGCAAAGCTAGTGACTATATGAATAATTAACAGGATAAAGTTAGCTAACTAACCTCCTCATGCAGGTTTGATGCTGAGTTCTGATTAGCCGCTAACTCCACGGTTTTCAGCTAGCANTAACCTCCTCATGCAGGTTTGATGCTGAGTTCTGATTAGCCGCTAACTCCACGGTTTTCAGCTAGCAAAGTTTGCTCTGCATGCTGTGGCTGTGTGCTTTGTTCTTTATAAAGTTAAACTGGTCACTTAAATATAGCCAGGGATTGTTTTCTGCTAATTCTTTGGTTTTCTGGTTCCTCTGAGTTCTTTCTCTCCATCTTTAGCATCGTGTATATGCCCTTATTTTATTGTAGTCGCTGCAGTTCTTC
>VXCM01004951.1:0-25976 GCA_014773175.1 Lucifuga dentata
GGTTAGATGGAGGCAGATGATTCGCTGTGGTGACCCCTGAAGGGAAAGCTGAAAGGAAAAGAAGATGTAATTTTAGTGTTTAAGCGCAATAAAAAGCGTGGAGTGAATATATGCCTCCATTGGGGAATATAGTCCCAAAAGAAGACCTGCGTTTATGGAAAAATTTAAAGGACCGTGACTTCATAAGGCTGTGTAACTATTAGCAGGAATCTTTATGGTCTGCAGTTATATATATCTTCTTCTTCTTCTTTTCTTCTGCAGTTATATATATGAAGGTAATAATTAAGTACAGCAGATAATCAGAAATTAAATGGAATTTAAGCTCATGAACACAAAAAAGTAAAGTTTGATTCCTTTCTAAAAGCAAAATCTACAACAAAAATTGAAGAGCAGGCGCTCCCTCATTTTTAATGGATTCAACACCCCTGTGAGTCTGTGTGTGTGTGTGTGTGCGTGTGTGATTCAGACCCAGTAACTAGCAGAATAACTTAAACAATTCCTAAGATTGCTCTGATTCTTGTTTCTTGTCATTTCGTTTTCTCATAATAGATCTAAACAATCCATTTAACTTTCCAGGCTTGTCTCGTCTGCTTTATATGTAAAACCAAACAATTAAGACTTTACTGAGACAAATAAGGACCAATTACTGTCAAAAAAGAGAAAATAATCCCGTGCAGATGGTGCTTGATGAGATTATTTTCCTTAAACATGAAAAAAATAAGAGTAAATCAACTTAAACCAGCATCTTGTTACTTTCCTGAATCTGTGTTTTTATGCTACGCTGCAAATATGTTTGCCGTACGTTAATGGAAGGAGAGAAACCTTTTAAAAAGTCATTGTGAGCAAAGCTTCGAGCTTAAGGAGGCTTTATATTGCTTCCACTTCAACTTTCATTACAGCTTAATTAAACTTTAAATTTAATTCAGCATCTTTAGAGGCTAAATGAAAGATAATTCCCCAGCACCGCCCTAAAATTCAGCAGAAAGTGACTTAAGAGTGATCATGTTAGCTTAACGTCGAGGGCGATGCTATTGATGATGCGAATCGGCGATCGGCAGCTTGGTTGGCATGAACAGGATGAATAGAGCGTGATTAGCGTTACCAACTGAGATCAATTGGTGATGTCTCAGGTAAGAACTACGGCTTCATCCTTTAGGTATTTCCTGAGCGGTGACAAATGTGAGGTGCTGGTTGGTGCGAAACATGGTATTTTTTCATTTGTCATATTATATCGTGTCATATCAGTGATTATACAGGAAAAGAAATGAGGAACGGAGGCCGCGGTGAGACATTATTCCATTATCTCATGGAATAATGTTTTGCACAGCCTCAGTGGACTTTGATAACGGCAAGGCAATATCAACACCAGGATATTAGAACTCCATGTTAAAAGATTTTTTTTTTTTTTTTTTTTNCGGAGCTCAGGTTGTCCCACAAGGTTTTCGTGTGGAGAAATGATTTTTTTTTTTTCATGTTTTTTGCAGATTCCATAACAGGCTGGATAAGACCAGGGATGTTAAAATTAACTGGTTTAATATCAAATGCATGTATGAAAAAGTCTTGATTCTGAGCTCTGAGAATTTAGAAGCCACGGTTTTAAACTGTAAGTGAAATGTTTCTGAATTTACGTGGGAAAAAAAAGGAAATGGAGTCTGTTCTCAGTCTGTCTGGAAACATTCAGCCTTTTTCAATTCAGCGTTGCTGCTAAAATTTCCTCCTGTGAGTCACGATGGTTTTCCTACGACGGCGCCTTAGGGCCATATCAGATGAAAAAAAAAAGAAAACGAGGAGGGCATTTTGAGTTTTAAACCTCGAAAATTTGCGAGTTTTAAACGTTCCTATGCTTATGATAATTCATTGATTTTGCACTAAAAGCATATTTCTTTATTGCTAAATCTGATGGAAAAGTTTAATAAGGTCATGCAGTGCAGGCGTAGTCACAATGTGAGGCGGTTTGATTCCTGTTCTCATTATTTTCCCTTTTTCATTATTAAAAAAAAANTCACAATGTGAGGCGGTTTGATTCCTGTTCTCATTATTTTCCCTTTTTCATTATTAAAAAAAAAAATTAAATTATCAGAAATCTCTGTCTGTGGCACCAACATCTGTAGAACCCGACACCGTATGAAGTTGATATTCAGCAGGTTTATTTCTCAGGAACCCAAGGACGTGCAGCGTCACGTGTGAAGTTGTTTGGATGAGCGGTTCTCAAATTGAGCTGTGCCAGTAAAAAGTAGTCCGTGCAGCAGCATATGCTCCAGTCCAGTGGCACGGTCTCAACCCGACCCCGTACAGCAAACAAAGCTAGCTCAGAGGACGTGCAGAACTAAATTATGGCAGGCTGCGGCGCACAACATAAAGTCCGGCCTCGTCTGAACATGCTCATTTTGAACGGGCGCTGCACTGTATCAAACTAATTATTAAAAAAAAAAAAAAAAATTATTCATTAAAAATAATTTTCATTATTTTTTTTTTTAGTTTTTAAACTCAAATTTGCCAGTTTAACCTCATAACCCCCTACAAAAAACTGAGCTTTTTTGCAGTTTATTAGGTTTGAATGAACCTTTCTTCAGGTTCTTATTTTTTTTTTTCGTATTTACAAATGCTAAATTATTCACACAAATAATAGATGATTAGCGTAATGTCAGTTATTAACTCATAAATGCTTCTTATTATTGCTCATGTCAGTAACGTATTTGTTGCTTTAGTAGAACTCCAAAACGATTTCTGCTCCTTCTGTTTCGTAATAATCTGAAAACTCGCCTCCACGAACTCCTACTCGTACTCCATTTAACTTCACAAGATGGGAAATTGATTTGGCTCTGACTTTTTTAACTCACACATATCAATATTTTATGCTTTAATTGGAAATACATGCAGGACTATTTTTTTCAGATGGTGCAGACAGTCGTCTGTTTGGGTTTCTGGGCGGTGCGGTGATGGCCGTCTCAGAGGAGCGCTGAAGGAGCTGTTCATTAGATTAATAAGGCAGCAGATTAAATGTGGTAATGTTTGGTTTACAGGTCATTCCCACAGACCCCGCCCCCGTCCTGCCACAGATGCTGATGGCTCCCATGGGGCTGGGTTGGCTGGATGTTGCAGCGAGATTTCCATCCTTTCTCTGCATGTCTCGCGTCCAAAACACGTCTCTGGCATGATTCTGTTGTACGAACCCTCCAGACCTCCATTGCCTCGTTCCCACCAACATGGCACGAGCGCCGGTGCCGGCGGTCGGCTCAGCACCTGAAATTACCAGCTTGCATTCCCACCAGCTTCAGAGATGAGCTGAGCACAACGCTGACGTCAGTTTTACAGCCAGCAATATTTAAATATATGTGATGGACTTTAGTGTGGTGTGGGAGCTGTGATCGCTTGTCATACACACACATACACATTTAAATAGGAAATAGCTAAAAAAAATAAAAAATAAAAAAATAAATAGAAATAAATAGAAAATAAATAATAATAATAATAATAATAATAATAAATAAAAAAAAGAACTTAAACTAAGCAAACATAATTTTTTCTTTCATAATTTTCTTGGCACAGAGAAACAGCGAATAATTACAGACTTATTCGCCCCATCTCCAGCATCTTTGGCATTTTCAGAACAAACTAGGCCTTAAGCTCTGAAAGAGGAAAGAGAAAAGAAGAGAAGAAAGAGAAAAAAATGAGAGGAAGAAGGAAGAGAAAAAAGAAGGAAAAAAAGAAGAAAAGAAAAAAGAAAGAAAAAAAGAAAACAAAAGAAGAAGAGAAAGGAAAAAGAAAAAGAGAAAAAAGAAAAATAATAATAAGTTGGAAATAGCTAGCTGGATATATAGCGAGAGGAATATATCTATGATTTAGCAAATACAGCAGAATAGAATCAACATTAGGTTATTATAACAGCTTACTGCTCCTGTAAGCTGGTTTTCTGGCTGATTCTTCAAAACAGAGTCCATTAATTCATAATTAAGTCCAGCTGTAGTTTAGCAGCGTCCAGCGCGTCTCTGTCGTCCTTTTTCAACAGTTTTTTAGTTTATTTGTTCAGCTAACTAGTCACGGAGCTTTCTGCAGCTCCACTCTTATTTCATCATATATTTACTGTCACTTATACACAACTACATAAGAAGTAATAAAGTAGGCGGAGTCTGACAGCCAGTTCTAATGCACCTTTACAACAACGGTCAGATCAGTGCGCATCTGCTATAAACAGGAAGCAAATCTTCTTCAAAATAAAATACCATCTTACATTGTGTATGTATTACAATATATTTTAGCTTTTTCTTGAGAAGTCTCCAGTTTGACTTGCATTTTCCGACTGCAGATCACTGGCAGCGCGTTTGATTTCGGTAAACAACACGTGCCCCGCCTCCTGGCCCCTGATGTCACAGGTGCCGAGCTCTGGCCGAAAAACGCCGGCATGGGAACGCCGGTTCTCGGCCGAGCACCGGTGTTTTTGCGGTGGGAACGCAAAGAACGGTGCTCAGTTTGGCTCCGGTGCCTGTGGGGAAGTGTCGCCTGGTTCTGCTTTCTGTTCCCAGACTCAGAACAAAGCTCAGTGAGGCAGCATCTAGTTTTTACTAGGAATGAAACAAGTATCCGTTACGGATAATGCACTTTTTTCCGAGCACAAGTACCATCTGAGTAAAATGTGTCAGTATCTGTACTGGTTGAATTTAAAAAATCTGATTGGTTAGTGCTTACTAGTGCTGTGTCACATGGTTGCTTGATGTCCAGGCAGTTTTTAAACTGACAGATTTATGAGATTTTAAAAATTAACAGGAAAACCTAAAAACTACAAAAAAAAAAAAAAAAAAAAAANTTATTTAAAAAAAAAAAAAAGAATGTAGCTGCAGGAGCTAAAGCAGTGAAAGCATGACTTAAAGGACCATATCAGTGGTTTAGCATGTCTTAGCCCAATAACACTACTTGCATACATGTTACATTTCTGACAACCATTTTCCAAAATATAAAATAATTTATTTTTGTGTTGCTTTGCTCAATCCCTTAATCTTTCAAAAACCAAATACTCAGGTGATACACTGAAATTAAAGTTCAATGTTTCACCTCAATGTAGAAGCTGTTTTAATTTCTCAGTAAAAGCATTTTTCCATTAGGAGTATATTTCCTGGTGGAGACATATATTTTCTTCCATGTATTTCTGATTTTAGTATTTTTTTGGATCGGTTAAATTGAGTAAATTTGACAAAACAAATAATAACATGTTTTTTAAGCAAGTTTAAAGTTTCTACGTGTTGATTTTAATAGTGTACTGGAATTAACTGAACACAATGGCAATCTGGAAGGTAGGAAAAACATTAGAAAATTTCCCTCTCCAGTAGTAACATGTATGTGGGTATTTATTGGGCTCATACATGCAAAATCACTAGTATGGTCCTTTAAGTCATGATTTCACTCCTTCAGCTTCATCGCTTCACCTTTTTTAAGTTAATTTTTTTGCAGAACATTTTTTAAAAAAACGAGCCAAATTCAATAAGTAGTAAAGTAAAAATTATATTTATTGACATGAATGTGCAGCTCTGCTCTGTCCTCAGGGTCAATTCACATTAAAACACGCTAAAACCAGGACGCTAACTCACTCCGTGTTTTGGTAACTCCCCAAATTTTCCAGCTGCTTCACTGTTTTATCTGACAGCTAAATAACGGCTCTGGCCTGCGCCGTATTTACGAGGTAATGAATGGTTGCAGCTCCCACTTTCACACACACTTACACACACACAACATCCACCACTCACACACAAACACACAACATCCACCACTCACTCAAAAATGTGGCACAGACCCACTTTTACAAAATGTAATCATGGGCACACACCTGTGAATGTAATGATCCTTGAACGTGTGTGTGTGTGTGTCGGAAGGATTCACCCTCATCTCATTTCAGCTCTATTCTTATGATGGTTGCACCTATGACACACATTTCTATTTGAAACATAGTTATACAAATTTAAATCAGTTAAATACCTGATATTACAATAAAAGTGACAAATTAAAGGACCATACCAGTGATTTTGCATGTTTAAGCCTAGTAAATATGACCCGTATATACATTTTGTTACTGACAATATTTTCCGAAACATAAAACCGTGTTTAAGTTTTTCTGTTGTTTCGTCAAATACCTTAATGTTTCAAAATCAAATATTCAGGTGATACATCCTTAAAGGACCATACCACCTATTTTGCATGTTTGAGTCTAATATATTCAATTTTCATACATGTAACATTACTGACAATCATTTCCCAAAGCATACTACTGGAACGGTGAATTAAAAGTGTTTTTCCTACCTTCCAGACCTCCATTGGTTTCAGTTCATTCTGCTATTAAAATCAACTTGTTGATACTGTAAACGTTCTTGGGATAGGTAATCCATCATCACCAACAAGACGTGTATTCAGGTTTTTTTAGAAGTTATGTAATTTTAGTGTTTAAGCTCAATAAAAAGCGTGGAGTGAATGTATGCCTCCACCGGGGAATATAGTCCCAAAAGAAGACCTGCGTTTATGGAAAAATTTAAAGGACCGTGACTTCATAAGGCTGTGTAACTATTAGCAGGAGAAACATGGATTTTTAAGGTGGGTGTATCACTTGAATATTTGATTTTGAAAGATTAAGAGATTTAGCAAAATATCAGGAAAGCTGAAATACAGTTTTATCCTTTGTGAAATAATTGTCAGTAACGTTACATGTATGAAAACTTAATATATTAGGCTCAAACATGCAAAATGGTCGGTATGGTCCTTTAAGGCCATTCTGCACCAGAGGCGAATAATTCGTGCAAATATTTCACATGTTAATAATATTTTTGGAACTCGTGCCCCGTTAATGGAATCTTTCACATCAACGATGGAGTTTTGTTTGACAAAATTGCGTAATTTATTTTTTCCGATCAAGCTATATTAAGCTCAAACGTGCAAAATGGGTGGTATGGTCCTTTAAAATTCAGTGTTTCACGGCTAACATGTACGTTTGATTGTAGAAGGCATGGCCGTTTTAATTTCTCTGTAAAAGCCATCTTCTCCTGGGACTATATTCCACGGTGGAGGCATACATTGCCTTTTGTGAGGCTCAGTGTTGAATCGGTTAATTTAACTTTGACAAAAAGTTAAGTAGTGAGTGTTCACAGTGACAGATTGTCAGCACGTTTCAAATCTCTACTAGTTAATTTTTATAGCGTACTGGAATGAACTGAAACCAACAGCAGTCTAGAAGGTAGGAAAAACAATTCTAATATTTACCACTCCAGAAGAGTATGTTTTGGAACATGGCTAGCAGTAATATGACATGTATGCAAGTTGTATTTATTGGGCTCAAACATGCAAAAACCACTGGTATGGCCATTTAAGAATAAAAACATGTTGCATGTTGTGATTAACATCACAAGCCGTAGCAATTCAAACGAATGCTGTAAAAAGGCCATAACATATACGTGCCTAACATGTGTTGAGATGAACATGTTGGAGGTTAGCGTGTGGGTTGCATGCTCAAACTGTGCAATATTCTCCTGTCTTCTTTGCACAATATGAAGTGTTTGCCTGATTTTATCATTTCCACTGTCGACATTTCTGACCAGTGAGTTTTCACATGACGTTTTTTTTTTTTTTTTTTNTTTTTTTTTTTTTTTTTTAATTCTAACATCTTTTTTTTATTCTATCATTCTAACAATTCATCTTCCTGATGTGGATCAAAATAAGCCAAACAGGTCTGAAAACGTCACGCGTGCCAAAGAAACCAGCTCAAACAAGAATAAACCCTGCAGAGAGTCAGCACCGCTCACCTTAAATTGAAGACTGTTATTCACACGGTAATCTAAGGTGATTTAAGACACACAAAAGAACGCCTTTCAGCGTGCCCCCCCCCCGNCCGCCGCCGCCGCTGCGCCCCTGCTGACTTGGCAAACAGCCTCACGGGAAAATAAATCACAAAACCAAGGCCCTTCCAGTCGAGTCGGTACAAACGCATCAGCGGTTGGCTTTTCTCGCATTGTGGAACTCTGTATTTGGCAACACCTGCTGCGCCTGAACATGCAGCTTCCTCCAATCAGAGTCATGCAGGTGACTGGAATTGTGGTTTTTGGTGGTTGTGCCGAAACAATCGCTCCAAGCCCTCAAATCCACCGTCACCAGGACTCACCAAACAAAGGCTGGCAACTCCTCCCCCCCCCCCNCCCCTCTCTCTCTCTCTCTCATTTCTTTGCTACCTCCACAAGGTAAATGAGTAAGAAGTAGAGGGAGAAAAACAAGAAGATGAGAGGAAAGATGTATTGGTTTATTGGTTTTCTGAAGGCAAACTGAAGAATAGATGCTGCAAATATAATAAATTTTGATACAAATATATATATATATTTAAACATTCAAAGCTCTATTAGGGGTGTCATGATACGCAGGTATTGACAATAACCGTGATATTTTAAAAAACGATATATTGGTATGTTAATAATACACATATGATAATATCGTGTAAATAATCCAGCGCTTCTTAAATCAAACCTTAAATAATTTCCGTTTCTTTCCATTCTCGCTCACACACATACATGATGTGATGCAGTAACTAGCTAGCTAGCTAGCTAGCTACTAGGACAGTGGCTACTACTGCCGCGCTAAATCATGTAAATATTGATATCATGTTAATAATACACATATGATAATATCGTGTAAATAATCCAGCGCTTCTTAAATCATTTCGATTTCTTTCCATTCTCGCTTTGTCTCCCTACCTGACGGGGCGTTGGGGGAGGGAGACAAAGTGAGAATGGCTAACTAGCTAGCTAGCTAGCTACTACCACAGTGTGAAGCTACTACTGCAGTGCTAAATCATGATGGAGGAGCTGACAGACGAGAGCGAGACGCTCTACGCTAACCTGAAAGAAGTTAGCTAGCCAGTGTGGGAGTTTTTTGGATTTGGTAACAAAGACAGGAAGTTGGTAGACGCCCCAGTCTGCAGGAAATGCCGATCAACAGGAACTGCTAAAGGGGGCGATACCACCAACCTGTTCACCACCTTCACCTCCATCATCCTGCAGATTTCACCACGGTAGAGACAGGAAGTAGCAGTTAGCATGCTACCCTGAAACTGGAAATGTTCCATTAAGGTCTTAGTTGTGTTGCTAAGCTAAGTTATCATGGCGTTGGACTTGACAGGATTTTCTCTCTCTCCTGATTATTTGTTAGATTTGTGGATCTTTTGTTTATCAGGTCATCTGGTTCCTTTACACGATCCTTTAAGGTGGAATTGCTGTTTTTGGAGCTTTTGTACAGTTCTGCTTACAGACTCTCTCCACCTCCTACACTCCTATTTGGAGTCTAATTCATTTGACAAAAAAGAGACAAAATGCACAATAAACATAGTTAAAAAAATTTTTAAAAAGTTTGGAATAAAAAGTCCTATATCCAAATTCAGACAAAATGTCATAAAAATCACAAAAGTTTTCATGCCATGTCTGTGAAAATATAACCTCCTTAACAGCGGTAAAGACAAACGATTCAGCATCGTGACAATAAGCCTTCCTGTTTGTGAGGAAGAAAACCAACATATTGACAGAGATACAGATGTCTTATAGATTGATGACAGCAATAAAGAATATGAGAAGTGTGTGTAANTATTGACAGAGATACAGATGTCTTATAGATTGATGACAGCAATAAAGAATATGAGAAGTGTGTGTAAATACCTATAGAATCTGTATAGCTGTTATAAAAGCACAGGTGTACATCTCCACCTTCCTCACCTTCTGCATCGCGCCTGGCGGAGATAATGAGACGCCATCTTTTAAAATCAACTGTTTTCATAGATGCTGCAAATTTCAGATGTTTTGATAAAAGCCAAGAAGTCAGCAAGTTTTAATATTCTATGAGGAAGAAAAAAAGCTCTTTTATAGACTTTCTATACTTTCTGAGTTCTGAAGAACAAGACAAACACCCAGGATGACCCCACATCACGCGGGGTCGCGGTCCGATCCAACGAGCCAGTAACACGCATGACAAATGTCAGCTTTTCCGCTGTTACTGTGAACCTCCATAGATTTATTGATTTCGCCTCTTTTTGTTTCCGCATGCTTCACCAAAGCCTCCCGCTCAGGTTTTACGCCCACTGAGAGTCATAAATATTTTCTCCAGTCAGCAGCATCCCTCCATTTTTTTTATGTCGTCTCTCACCTCTTTGCTTTTGTGTGACCGGCCTCTTCATTTCAGTGGATTTGTTTTGTCCTTCTTGTTTCGGCCCGGGCTAATCTCCCTCATCGCCGTGGCTTTGGCCCGCTCTTTCACCCTCCCACTCTTGGAAAGACTGTGTCTTTTTTTATTTTATTTTTATTTTTATTTTTTTTTTAAGATCGTAATCTAACTGCTAATCTTTATGGCTTTCTTCCCGGCAGGCCAGCAAGCCACGCTGAGTTATTTGCCGGAGATGTAGCAGCTCTCTGGAGTCTAAGAACTTTCGTTTGTGAGTTTTCCTGGTTTGAAGGGAAAAGTTTCCACGCACACACACACACACACACACACACACACACACACACATCCAGACACACCAGCTGTCACTACTGTAGTTGTCAAATGCAGAGCCAAAAGGTGTGTCAGATTGTATTAGTTTAATGATGACGCTCATTACTTACAACTTTTCACACTGTACTGTTTTCTGTATGGTACAGTAAGCCAATTATTTAAAAAGCTCAGGAGTATGTGTGCGTGTGTGTGCGTGTGTGTGTGAAATCTCCTCCTTCCTCCTCCTCTCCTGGCAGGAAAAGCAACATATATCTGTCATAATGAGGAACAAGCGGTGCTTTACTGCTAAGCTGACGCTCATCACCAACACAAAGAGATTTACTAATGCAGGCTGTTAACGCAGGCAGTTTTCCCGCCGCCGCGGCTTCGTGCAGCAGTATGGCGAGCGGTCCCCGGACGGCGTGCATTATACACATCTAATTAAGTCTTCACATGTGTATAATAAACCACATTATGCCTTTGGGGCTCGGGGGCAGGTCAGGAGCTGCTACTGGGTGTGAGTGAGACAGCCAGTAGTCGTAAGGTGTGTGTGTGTGTGCACGTGTGCATGTGTGTGCATGTGTGTTTTAGCATCATGCCTATGATAGCTATTTAACTTTCACTAATTAACCCAGAATAAATCAGGGCAGTGCAGTAAATATTTGTCGCCGGGGAGAGTACGGGGACAGAGATGCTCTCTGTAGAGCCGTCGTGCTGCCGTGTGTGTGTGTGTGTGAGTGAAAGGCACAGAAAGAGAGGGACAGATTGAGGCAGAGAGACACTGAGTGGGAGCTGCTGAGGACGGCCGGCCAGCTGTTGGTCTAGTTTGATTGGTCCGTGGAGAGCTGCCTCTGTCTTTTCATGGCGTTGGTAAAGCGCGGCGTTCCCTTCGGCAGGTGGCCGCTGCCCATCGTCTTCCACTCCTGAGACAGCAGAAGCGAAGATCATTGTTTGTGCTGATCTTTTTTTTTTTATTAAACACCTCCACGCTCTGCAGAAAGACATTTCACAGAACTCACCATCAGCAGATAAAAGAGCAGAAACGCGTTCTAACGCTGCTGCCTGCTTCATTTTGCGTTTTCTCACATCAAAACCTTGAAAGACCTGACGGTACGGATCCAGCAGCCCACACAGGCTTCCACAGTGGGTTTCAAACGGGGCAGAACGCCGCGGCCTGCTGCCCGTCCCTCAGAAAGCCCAGCCTGACGAAGGGATCTGGTAAAGCAAGGAAAAGGAATAAGTGCTCTGAGTGCTTCTCCCCAAGCAGCTTGACAGCCAGGTCCCGGTGACCGTGTTTGTGACAATCAGGCTACCTCACATCATCATTTGGTTTAGTAGTTGCCATAGCAACATACGGTACAGTAACTCCTGCTTAGGTAGCCAGCCTTGGCTATATCTGAGTTGATAGTCCTGATGTTTGCACTTTGCAGTGCCAAAAATGTATTTCCACATTGCAAAGAAAAGTCTCTCTCTCTCTCTCTCTTTCTCTCTCTCTCTCTCTCTGAAGAGGAGTGTAATTCAATTCTCTGAATAGACTTCAGGAAGGAGGGGTGTGAAGACTCATTTGAGCCTCCCTAACACTCCTGAGTTTTCGTACCAAATGTTACTTATTTTCATTGGATTTGAGTTCTGGCAGTCTTGCATTTTTCTCTGCCTTTGCCCAGTAATTCAGATAATCATAGGATTATTTTCTTCCTGGAATCGGAAAAGAAATTCAAGCTAAGAAAAATAGAAAATCAGAAAAATAAATTATTGCGATGATCAATTTGTCCTTTATATCCATCGCGTTTTCAGCGAGAAATAACAGCCTCTGAACAGGCTGACATCCATTTATGTACGAGTGCATCTGAAAGCGCAGATTTAAGAATATTTATGGTGCAAAAATGAGTAATATGTGTGTGATATTTGCTGCATGCAGTGGTGTAGCTATTATCCAGAGAAAATGAGTATGTGGTGCATTCCTTAAACGGCTCTTTGTTATTGAAATTAGCGCTATTGTATGAGCGTGGCAGTATGACGGAGAGCAAAAAGAATCAGAAGTTGTCCGGTGAATTACTGTGAGGTGAGACAGACAGACGGGACAAAAAGCTTTGAAAGGCGTGTTGTAACCGTGCAGAAAGGTTATCTCCCGCTCCTGTCCTTGAGCGTTTAAAGCAAGTCAGCACACTTTTTTTTTAACAGCCTAGTTCATTTATGAATGCATATATATATATATATATGAGAGAGGCTATCTATGTGTAATTAGGATTATAGCAGCATTCAGATGGAGTGTGTGCTTGGCTCTGTGGTGCTCTCGCGTCTGAATACGAGCTGGCAAGTACAGCCGGATGTAAGTTGGCAAGAAGGGCACCGTGTCACTCGCGACCTCTCCGAGGGGCTTTGCCGTGAGGAAACGATGACATGCGTCACGCTCCACCAAGTCCTGTTCCAGCCATGTAATAATACCCAATTATAACCCAGACTAATTGGAATGGCACTTTGTTTTTCTTTCTGTTATTTCGGAAAGCTGACAGCAACAACTCATGGAAGGATCGATGGCGGATTACGAGGCTCATGGAGCTGCATAGAGAAGAGAGCTCAGGCTGATGCTGCAGCTCTCATTAAAAGCCGACCTGATCTCGGCCAAACCCTGGGAAAGGAGGGGTGAAAAAGGCAAAAAAACAAAACAAAACAGGAAGTAGAGAGAGCAAGAGGGGGAAATGGAGAGCGTCCCCTTTGGACATGGCCTCTGCTGGACTCTTATAAATGGGTATTATTCCCTGCGAAGCACACAGCGACTGTTTACAGTTTCCCATAAAGGAAGGCTTTATTCCTGCTCAGGGATGCATTGTGACAAGATAATTTGAATAGCCGAGGTCTAAGCAGAAAGCCATAAACATTTACGGGCAGTTGACATGGAGAATAAAGAATGAGGCATGTAACCTCTGCAGGATGCTGCCTGACTCCTGATGACATAACTAACGCTCCGTCTGCTCCGTGCCAAAACCGCCGACTCCATGCTGAGACAGATCGAGAGGAAGAGGGAGGCAGAGAGAGAATGCAAACGAGTAAATAAACAGGAGGAGGAAAAAAACAGGTAGAGAGAGAGACGATGGAGGTCTTTGATGTCCCCTTTGAGTCGCTCCACAATGAAATGGTGGTGTCTTGTTTTTATGTTTTATCACAGGAGTGGACCGCTAGAGCGGACCCCCGGGAGCAGCCAGACATGAGGCTGAATTCGATTAGACAGTAATCTGAGATGGACAGGCAGCCAGCGTCAGGACGCCCAGCGACTCCATCAGCCAACACGTGACTTTCCACCATCAGAGCGGTGGCCGTCGTGTGTGTTTTCTGTGATTTCAGTCTGAGTTTAGTGGGGTTTTTTGTTTTTTTTATTTTTTTTTAAATTTTGGCCGCTCTCCTCCAGAGTTCAAGCCATGACAGAGTATTAGGGCCACATCAGAGAAAAAATAAACAATAAAAGAACGATAATTTTTTAAAATTTTGCTTTTGAGAAAAAAGTCAAAATTTCGACAATAAAGATGAAATTTTGATCTAGCTAAATCAAACTTTCACATTTAGGCTCTGATTCTACAGGGTGCCTTGTGTAGATGAACTCGTGCTTCAGAATCAGCTTTAGTAACAAATTCTGTCTCTTTTAGCGCATAAACACAGTTTGGTAATAAGTATCAGGACTTTAAAGCGATTGTGCCAAAGATTGCGTCTGTTCAGGAGGAAAAACCACACAAACTTGGAGGAAGTGGCCGCATTCCTGCAGACCGAAACAGCTGGATATGGACAGATGTGAGGGTATCGATGGCTACACCTGCAATCAATACAAAGAGGACATGTTGGATCACAAGACACAATAAGACAACTGATCAAGTTGTTGATCCTGTAGGCGGAGGTCAGGCATTACCGCAACAGAGGTCCAAACACATTTCCACTTTCTTCTCAAAATTTTGACTTTATTCTCAAAATTTTGAATTTTTTCTCAAAATTTCTACTTTTTTCTCAGACTTTTGACTTTAATCTTGAAATTTTGACTTTTTTTCTTGAAAGCAAAATAAAAAAAATATCCTCCTTTTATTTTTTCTCTGATGTGGCTGTAATACTCCGTCGTATCAAGACGGCAGTAATAACAGCAGATCGTTAATGAATTCCAGCTTACCAACATGGCCGTTATCTGCTGAAAGTGTTGTCTGTTTGGAGAAGCCGGCTGAGATCTTGGGGAACTGTTCACATTATATTGCATTTTCTTCAACATTTCCCACCTACACACACACCTCTCTGTTTTTCTCCTCTCTCTCTCTTCCTGCTACCGAGCTGCTGTTTTCCTCCCGCCTTGCTTGGCATTCTGTTCATTTTCCAAGATGTTTCCAGAGTAACCAATGATTAACAATTACGCCAGTGCATCTAATTAATGCTGGCTAATTATGAGGTTGAGATGCTGACGGGGAGCAGGGAAGGATGGGGAGATTGGCAGCATCAGAAATAATCAGGAGAGAAAGAACGAATGCAGAAAGAAAGATGGAGAGAGGGAAAGAGAGAGAGAGAAGATTGGGAAATGAGTGCTTTAATTGGCATGCTTAGCTTTTTGTCTCCTGACCCCAAGCTCATTATATAAAAATATGAATAACTTGTGCATAAAATTATAGGTGGTAGATTCTTCCTCACTCATCTAATTTGTTGCCCATATTGGAAAAAATTAGACTCCTTTTTTTCCACTCGATTGGATGAGTATTATGTTCCTGAAACCAGACAGGATCCCTGAAGTGGCAGAGAAACTCGACCAGTAATTATGTCCATAAAATACACAGATTTTAAATCTTAAACCAATTTGTTTTTCATTCGTCAGCAGCTGCTTAAAAACAACAGAAATGGTAAACACAGATACAGACCCCCATCTCTCTCTCTCTCTCTCTCTCTCTCTCTCTCTCTCTACATATATATATATGTGCAAAAAAAACTAGAGTAAATGAGAACTACAATTGTGATGTACATTATATATATGTGTGAGTGTGTGTGTGTGTATACATATACAGTATATATACATTATGTGTATATATATATATAATGTACATCACAATTCTAGCAATTGTACATATACATACATATATATATATATATATATATATATGTGTGTACATCGCAATTGTACTCTCTTCANTTTTTTTTTTTTTTTTTGTACAATCTTTTGAAGAAACACTCCACGGATCTCGAACCCAATTCCCTTCCTCAAGCAATACTTCATCAGGAAAATAGCCAAGAAAAACGACCTCTCTCTATGGCTTGTAATGAGGCTGCATGGAGCATTCATTAGCATAGTCGGCGTCTGCAGCCCCACGGTATGTTGGAGCTTTATGTTCAATGACGGTTTTATTCCTACAACCATTCTGTGAGGGCTCCATAATAACGTCTAAGGAAGAAAACAAGTCATATATTAAAGGAACATGATTTTGCTTCCTATTCAAATGAGCACATCTAAGCAAGCAAAGGCAGAAGAAAAAGGGTTTGGGGAATTACCCAGAGAATAGTAATTATATTCAGAGGAGTGTGTGATTTAGAGTGCACACCTCAAATAGTTTTGTTGTTTTTGTCTTGCTGTGCCAGGCACAGATAGGAGGCTGCATAGCTCTATGAAGCTACATGAGTCCTCTTTGGGTTTGTAAAGTGCATTAAACTCAGTGACTGTGATTTAAACCACACAGTGGCTCTGGCTAATTACTGGAGCTTGAAGTTTAATTCTGAAGATAAGCTATCTTTCTCTTTACAGTTCACGTGAAAGCTCTGAATGGAACATCTGTATGTCATACAAATGTAGTGCTTCTGCTGTGTATGCAGCATCCAATGATTTCTGACAGCTTAAGAATAACATCATTTCTTCATCATACACACTCAGAACAGCACCAGTTGAAACGCCATGGCACTAAAGGCTGAATTATGAGCAAACATGGAAATGTGACGAACAGACACGTGGAGCTTTTACAGACACGTGGAGCTTTTCTTATCCCAACAGGGGGCGCTGTATCAAAAACTCACTTCTACCTCCCATAGGTCCAGATTCATAAACATAGCGCATAATTTACCGCATCACTATGTGCAAATATCATGGCGCAACCATGATCCTTCATTCACAAACGCCTGTTAGCGACATATTTTAGCGTTAGCCTTGAAAGAGGCATTACATGCCACGGTAGCTATTCATAAAACAAACCCACATGCTTTAAGACCTGCTTCAGTCCAGTGGTAAATTTCAGCGGTATGAAATCTAGGCGACATTTAAACCTTTATTTGCCTCACATGTTAGTGATCAATAACTTTGATAGATAAAGTCACTCAGCTGATCAGTCAGTTTTTAAATGGTGAGTTTTGATCTGATCTGAGACACATTCAGGCACTNCCCCAGCCCAACGCGATCACAAACTACGGAGGTTAAAATGCACATTTTCCTGTTATTTTAGCATCAGTCTTTTAAAACGAGGAGCTCTAAAGCAGAATGTTTCCTTTAAAATCAGATGAATCAGGATAAATGGTGGCTGGTAAACATGCAGCAGCTCATGAACACGCTGAACTTCATCAGCTTTTACCTGTCACACCTCACAGCAGTGCTGCCTTCATGTGACAGCGGTGAGCTGATTATCTAGGAGAAGTTTTATGAATGAGCTTCAGTTATCACAGCGCACATTAAGGCAATGCTACACACTCCTTATTGCCATTTTTTTAGCAATAAGGAGTGGGCCACAATCCGGGCCACAATGTCATAGAAGAAGTCCGTTGTTTGCAAAAGGCATCACCATAACGAGTGATTTTCTTGAAGAGGAGCTGCTGTGCGACAAAAAAAAAAAAAAAAGNAAAAAAAAAAAAAAAGGAGATGGTCAGTCTCTTAAATTTTTCCATACCTCCTGGCACAATGCCTTTTTTTTCCTTCAATATTTCATATCAGAGATTTCATGTCAGGAATTGTGTCATCTGGTTGTCTCAATGATTGTACAGATTCCTGTATTTATGAACTTCTGCGCTAGCAGCTCCTCTATTTTTGAAAAATCCACGTCGTTACAAAATCTGGGATGTGTTTACAGGTGAAAAGGCAACCCCATGCGATGGGACGTATCCTTCTGCCTGATGTTAATTTGTCTGTGCTCCCTCACCAGCAAACATTATTTTCTTCTGGATTTATGTCCATAACGGGTGGAAATATGTCAAAACTGTCAAAACCATACGGCTGAATTAGCATCATCTTAGCCACTGGTGTTAGATGTTTTTGGTGTTAGATGTTTTTGGCTGAGTTTGTTTTTCTGATTGTCAGCAGGATATCTCAAAAAAGTTATGGACAGATTCTGATGAAAGTTTGAAGATAGATAGGACTTTGGACAAGGAAGAGTAGATTTGGTTTTGAGGCAGATGCATATTGGGGTAAAAATACAGGAAGTTTTTTCTTTAACACTGTAGGATAGAGTATTTGACATTTTTGCTGCTTTCCTGAAAACTAAGACAGCAATCCTAATGAAAAATTTGAGGCATGTGTATCCAATGGTACATTTTAACCCAGATTTCAAGCTAATGACAGTAAAAGTCTGGTTTTGTTGATTTAAAAAAAAAAAAAATTCAGAGTAGTGTTGGGCCTTGGTGGAGGTATAAACTGAGTGCTCTCTATTTTGTTACTCTACAGCGATGTCATAAGTGTGACCCTTATCCAAACATTTATTTTAATCTGCCACATCTGAATCAATACCTGGATCGGGTTAAATTGCACCTGGTCATAATCCATCATACTGATATTTTTTTTTTTTCATTAAGATTGATATCTTAGCTTTTGAGAAATAGACGGGGGGAAAAAATTCCCTGTGTCCAGATTCTAATTCAGATGTGCCTCCAAATCTAATAATAAATTTTCCCTTGAACCAAGTTCCAGCTCTGAGCTTCACCCGATGAAACTGATTTTTATTTTGTTAACCAATCCAGGAAATTGGCAGAATTTACAGGAGAAGATGGTTTTAGAAAATTATTTACAAACTTAAAAAAACATGCAGCTAAATTTTCCCTCTAAATAGCATATGGAAAATCAACTAATGTAGAAAAGGAAAACAACTGCATCCAGGCCCACAATGCTTCTAGCAAGAATGCTGCTTAACTGAACCAGAGAAGCCGCTACCTCTGATATTTATACTAGAAGCCCCGCCCACCGAGACAAAACCACAGTTACCATAATCAATTAACTCGCACAATTAAAGAGAAAAGGCTGAATTAATAGCATTTCCTTACTGCATTAATATGAACATATCTGCATTTAATATCCATATAACACATTTAAAAAGGTATTTCCAACATCCTGCGCCTAAACCTCCCCAGTATTTTACCCCCAGTTGGTACATCCCAGGTCTCCCCTCTATTAAACATGGTGGAATCCTCCAGTTCAATCGTCAGACCTTCTGTCAGAAGTAAAAAGTACAGGAGATCGTTAAATGCACAATGAATTAAATAAATGAAATTAAACGTAACCTTTATATTTGTTTATTATATTATTCAATGTGTGTATAATCTGAATGTTTAGACGAAACTGCCGTGTTGAGCCTAAGCTAACACTAACTAGCTGTGTATGCTGTTAGCATGTAGCGCTAGCCAGAGGTGGGTCGTAAGGCGTTCCATTTACTCCGTACATTTACTTAAGTAACTTTTTTTTTTCACAAAATTGTGCTTTAGTGTATTGCAGGATACTTTTAACTCATATTGGGTATATTTATGAAGAAAAAAAAATACTTCTGCTCCACCGTCTGTGAGAATATCTGCTCTGCTTTGGTTTGGCCAATCACATTCAGCATCCAGTAATCTCCATGACAACGATGGGTTGATAGTTGGGCTGAGAGTTGATGGGTTGGCCTGCCGGTGGCCTTTGCACTGCACAATATAATATTAATAAAAATGAACGTAAACTAAGCAAACAGTTTTTTTCTTTCATAATTTTCTTGGCGCTTAGATGAAAAATAGATTCTAAAAGGAGAAAGGGTGGCGCGGAAAAACAGCGAACAATTACGGAGTTATTCGTCCCTGGCATTTTCGTCTGGACATACTTGCATGACCAGTATGTAACATATATGTATAAAACATATAACTTAGAGGGACATCTCCGTGATACCACCTATACGAACAATTTCATCTAACTCCACCTACCTACATCACTAATTAACCTCATTTATGGAGGTAATCACACCTGAGGAGCCCAGCATCAGCGAGTGTCAGAAGGATTTTTAAGATGAGAGCTTATGTTTAGCAGTGTCAAAGCAGCTATTTGTGGTGATGTGTTTTGAGATGTTGAATTCAATACTCAGGCCTGAGTGGATTTCCATCTGTTTTCTGAGTCTTCACCCTTTTAGTGGCAAGGTGGAGGGCTTCTGCTGCGATGGAAAACATAAATAGTGAATCAATAACGCAGCATTTCTATTCCACAAGTTACATCTTAATCAATATTTAACATCATTCATGCTCACTTCTATCACTTACCGGTGTCATTAGCCATGCGTTCAATTGTGACCTTGTTAACATCAGATGAAAATGATCCACAGCTGCTTTCATCAAACAAAAAATGATATTTTAGGGGAGTGAAAAAAAACTTCAAAATTCAAGGATGTGCCACTTTTTTGTGAAGCTGTTTTTACTAAAAAGTCCATTAAGTTTTGGATTTTATGCAGAGTTGTGAATGGTAGAAATTTAAATGTGTATAGAAAGTCATATTAAACTCTTTCTTTTCATAAATGACATTTTTGTTAACCACAGCTTAAGAATAATTTCTTTTTGAGCTGTGCAAAGCTGAACTTTGGGTATTCAGTTGCAGGCTTCAGACAGAAGCAAATGTCCAATTAATTAGTTTTCCAGTTTGTAGGAAGATCTGCAAATACTTCAAAATATGAATGCATTTCAAATCTGTTGCAAATACCTTTTGGCTGCAGCTGTCAGATTTTCCCCGTAACATCATGGATCGTGTGCTTTTTGTTCACACAGGCTCGTGCTAAAGGTTTAGAACTAATTCTCCAAAATGTCAGATGAGGAAGAAGGATTATGTGAGAAGAAACTGAAACCTTGTGGATGATCAAGTCATTCAATTTAAACCACTTTAGTAATATAAGTTTCAGTGGCTGAGATGATCAAAACAGGGAGAAACATTGAATTTTTCTTACATTTATCTGTAACTTTTTCCTTGAACTCTGTTGAAACTTTGATTGACAGTTTTTTTTTTTTTTTTTTTTTTTCAGTCAAGCAGCTCACATTGAGGTTTGGTAGTTATTAATGGCTTCATAAGCTAAACTTCTTTTCTACACTGGCTATATAGTAACATGCTATGCACTGCAGCTGCTAATTAGTACTTAATGCGTAGTCAAAAGCGCTTGCATAGAGTATTTAATGAAAGAAGGCTTGTTTTGAACAGGGCTAACCCTTCCTGTTAGCAGCCAGCCATTTCAGGAAATCATAATTTGTTCACCATCGGTTTTACAGTTATAGCATTTCACAGCATCACAAGTACAGTATCAGCCAGAGCTATAGTACACCCCTATCTATTAGTAAGAAAAACAGCTTTTACTTTCTGTAGGTAGGGTCTAGGTTGGATAGCCATTTGGATCTGTTCAGCCTTTATTGCAGCACATTTAACAATAACTGAAATTGGGAAAATACTTCAAACTGAATTTTTACTAGCTAATATTCTACATAATATAGTTTCACAAGTAAGTACACCCCTTACCAAAAATGTTAATAGTTTGTAGATCCACCATTGTTTGCAGCACAGCTGGTAACGTCTTGGCATTGAATGAAGTAAATCAGCAGCAGCTCTGAGAGACGTTAGCCACTCTGCTGCTATGGTTTCTGTCAGGTTTGAAGGTTGGATGCTGCCGNAGCTCTGAGAGACGTTAGCCACTCTGCTGCTATGGTTTCTGTCAGGTTTGAAGGTTGGATGCTGCCGTTGCTCCGTTCCAGAAGTGTTCTATTGGATTCAAATGTAGAGACGTACTGGTCCAGTCATGTACTTCACCTTCATTTTCTTTAAAAAGTCAGAAGTCTTCTTGTCATGGTGTTTAGGGTCATTGTCCTGCTGAAATCTTGGGCTTCCATCCCAGACTTCTCAGAGAAGGAGCATCTTCTCTTCCAGTATTTGACAATAACTGTCGGCATTCATGATTCCATCCATGAATGCAGCTTTCCACCCCTGATGAGCTCATGCAACCCTGTACCTTGAGGCTCCGCCTCCATGCTTAACAGTGGGCACCAAGCACGCTTCTTTGTACTCTTCTTCTGAAGGCTGCTAAACTCTCTGCACACCATCAGAGCCAAACAGCTTTATTTTGGTCTCATCAGAAGGTTCAGGTTTTGTCTTTGTGTAGCAGCAAATTTCCGTCTGGCTTCCTCATGTTGCTGCGTGAATAACGGCGTTGGATGAGGTCGTTGTCCATGGAGCTCTGACCTGTCCATGTTCTCCTGATTGTAGCTATGAACCTCTGATGCAGTTTCAGCTAGCTGGGAGGCTTCATGCATCTGTCCTTCAGTGCTAGCTTAGCAACATGGCTAACAGCTCTCTGTGATGACGTCTCTGAGCTGCACCTGCTCACTGTTTGGTGACCTCTGACCCGTGCTTTTAAACCTTTGGATCACCTTCACCACAGGATTTTTGCTTANGTTTGGTGACCTCTGACCCGTGCTTTTAAACCTTTGGATCACCTTCACCACAGGATTTTTGCTTATTAGCAAAGTTTTAGCAATAATTTTGTACCAACTTTGCTTTTATGCAATTCAGTGATTCTTTTTTTTCAAATCTTCTGACAGTTCTCTCCCACGTGGAGCCATTTTTACTATGTGGCTTCAGACTANTTTTTTTTCAAATCTTCTGACAGTTCTCTCCCACGTGGAGCCATTTTTACTATGTGGCTTCAGACTAACAAAATTTGTCTTGCACAGATGTTATATCACACTATTTAGGTGTTTATTGCATGGAAAGCTCACAGGTAATGTGGAGTCAAAACAGGAAGTGCTGTAGTAAAGGTGTTTCATCTGCTGACACATGCTGCTTTGTTTTGACTAGGGATGTACTTTCTGTGAAAGCATGTTATGTAGAAGATTAGTTAATAAAAATTCTGTTTGAAGTATTTTCCCAATTTCAGTTATTGTTAACTGTGCTGCAATAAAGGCTAACAGATCCAAACAGCTCCAACCTAGACATTGCCGACAAAAGTAAAAACTCTGATTTTCTTACTAATAGACAAGGTGTACTTAGTTCTGATTGATGCTGAAGCCCTCATGATTGTCTACAATCATTTACAACACCAGAGCCAACGTCACCATGAATAAAATGATAAATAAAATGATAAATCTCATTCCTTGAAGCACGGTGACTAAAGAAGGAAGGAACTCCGTTGGCCAGGCGAGGTAACAGAAGCACATTCAGGACGTTTACATGCAAGTTAAAAATTAGATTTTACTCAGATCAAGGCAATAAATCGATTTTCTTTAAACATCCTGTAAACACAGTAATGAGATTAAAATCGCCGTAAATCAGAGTAAATTTAAGAGATCTAGATTATGCGATTATTCGGACATGTAAACAGTATAATCGGGGTAAGCCAACCTCTGCGTGTGTTTCCTGTGCTCATATTACGCAACACATGATGCATATTCCACAGACTGCAGAATCCTTAAAGGACCATACCACCCATTTTGCATGTTTGAGCCTAATATGTTCAATTTTCATACATGTAACATCACTGACAATCATTTCCCAAAGCATACTACTGGAACAGTGAATTAAAAATGTTTTTCCTACCTTCCAGACCTCCATTGGTTTCAGTTCATTCTGCTATTAAAATCAACTTGTTGATACTTGAAACGTTCTTGGGATAGGTAATCCATCATCACCAACAAGACGTGTATTCAGGTTTTTTTTAAAAGTTATGTAATTTTAGTGTTTAAGCTCAATAAAAAGCGTGGAGTGAATGTATGCCTCCACCGGGGAATATAGTCCCAAAAGAAGACCTGCGTTTATGGAAAAATTTAAAGGACCGTGACTTCATAAGGCTGTGTAACTATTAGCAGGAGAAACATGGATTTTTAAGGTGGGTGTATCACTTGAATATTTGAAATATTTGATATTTTTAAAAGATTAAGAGACTTTTAAAAATATCAGGAAAGCTGAAATACGGTTTTATCCTTTGGGAAATGAAAATTGAATATTTTAGGCTCAAACATGCAAAATAGACGGTATGGTCCTTTAATTCTGTCCTTGCATACGTCTCACTCACATAATTACCTTAATTGGTGCACAGACAAATCTGTGTGACATCATGGCATGACAATATAGAGGAAACGCCTTTAAAACTGAAATATTTCTCTTCTTTCACATAACAGTGGCGGTGGCGTGGCCTTTGGGACTTCTACTTCCTTCAAGACAAACATTTCTGTCTTTGGTAATAAGCACCAACAGCATCCGATGTGGTCGGTGCGGCGCACTTCATTTACTGTATATGAAGTAATGGGCATATCCAGCGTAGTAAACATCAGAGGTGAATAGCTCAATAAATAGCGTTATGAAAGTCAATAGAGCAGCAATAACATAAATCAATGGGAGACAACAGCCTAAAGCTTATGCAGTGTTCTACTAAATTAGGCATGTAACAATTACAGCTGTGCATTTTTTTTCACTCACGTGTGACCTTTGATTAAGATTCTGTCAGGACGGGGCACGGCGTTTCACGCATGGCCTACGTGATTACTAGAGGTGGCATTCGATTTGAAATTTATGAGCCAGGTGTGTGTGTGTGTGTACTTTGTGTAATTCTGTATGCACATGCATTCATTTATGAGGTAGAGTTTGAGAGAGTTTGTGTAACGGGGAGGGCAGGGGGTCTGAGGGGGATTAGTGTTGTGTTACCTGATATCATTAAGATGAAGCCCACACAGATAATTTCATGGGTATTTGCTGTTTACAATCTCCATTCTGACTTAAACTGCAATGCAAATTACAGACGTAGCTCATATTCTGCTGTAAATGTAGCCTGAGGGAGGCTGCTATTCTATTCTTTTCCCAAAGCCTTAAATAATGTGCTATATAACATTTTTCATGTAGTGACCCTCCGTTCAAGGCTGCATGTTGAATATTTTAATATAGTAAGATCTTAAACCTTTTACAGAGCTCGTCCTCTGCATCTTATTCCCCAGCTTAGGCTAAAATTGCAAACAAGAGCATATCAAAACAAAAGGAATCGCCTTTAATCCCTCCGCTTGACGTTTACAAGGGTCGTTATGATTACTTTGGAAGAGCTCGCGTAAAACGATGAGCCAGGTAAAGTACCTTCCAGGGGAACCCTCGGTAATTGACCTTGCTGTCTTGAGCCTAGTCAGCAAGCAATAAAGAATGGTTAAAATGTTAAGGCGGAAACTGAAGAGCTTGAAGGGCTCGGTGTGCGCTGCATTAAGGAAATAATGACCCAACTCATTTCATATTCTGTGTCAAACCAAGGTCACATTTTCAGCTTTTTAATGGGAACGAGAGTGTGCAAAACTTTGATTTAAGCAAACATGTCTGTGTATGTTTGCGTAGAGGTGTGTGTGTTAGAGTGAGTGTGTGTGTGTCTAAGTGACAATGTTCATGTGTGCATACCTAAGTATCGAGGAGTTTCTTCCTGCCAGGGAGAAAATGAGTATTGGAATAGTTGATTAACGATCCGATTTAGCAGGTATATGAGGGTTCAGATTAAGAATGCAGATATATCAGCTCAGTGATTAAAACTAAAGTTAGAAAAGCCGTGACAAGACACCTGAATGATTAAAATTAATCTGTTCTCAGGTGAGCAGGTTGGTGTCACAAAGAGACTCATTTCACCTCATTAAAGCCTGTTTGATGTAAAGGACCATAGCAGTGGTTTAGTGTCCAATATATACAACCCAAATACACGTTGTTACTGACAATCATTTCCCAAAATATACTACTGCAGCAGTAAATATTAAAATTATTTTTCCTACCTTCCAGACTGCCATTGGTTTCAGTTCATTCCAGTATGTTATAAAAATGACCTTATATGAATAATCCATCACAGCAAACATGACGTCTGTTAAATTTAAGCTGAAGTAACTTTATTTAACTGATCCAACATGAAGCTGCATGGAAAAATGAACATAAGTCTCCGCCAGGGAAAATAGTCCTAGGAAAAGACCAAAACATCTAAAAACAACATCCCTTCTACATTGAATTGAATTGAATTGAATTTTATGATCGGTATCGCCTGAATGTTTCATTTTGAAAAAATACTGGATATGGCAAAAATAAAAGTCTGTAATGTAATTTAGTATTGGGCTTAAAGGACCATACCACCCATTTTGCATGTTTGAGCCTAATATATTCAATTATCATACACGTAATGTTACTGACAATCATTTCCCAAAGCATACTACTGGAACGGTGAATTAAAAATGTTTTTCCTACCTTCCAGACCTCCATTGGTCTCAGTTCATTCTGCTATTAAAATCAACTTGTTGATACT
>VXCM01004951.1:26178-39513 GCA_014773175.1 Lucifuga dentata
AAAAAAAAAAAAAAAAAAAAAAAAAAAAAAAAAAAAAAAAAAAAAAAAAAAGTGATCAGTATTGTCCTTTAAGCCGTAAATCATGTTTAAAGAATAAAGATGTCTGTATTTGTAATTTTTTGAATGTATATACATATCAGCTTTTATGCTGATGAGATTGGGAATCCAGCCGGTATATTTAACGGCAGGTTTCTATCAGCCTTTGACTCATTTAGATTCCGAATACAAAATGTTTCTAATGGAGCAATTTCAGCTCTTAGCATTCAGCTGCCAAAGCTCCTCGGTGCGGCTCGTCCTGTTGGCCGACACTGACAGAAAGAGAGGACGTGATTGGCCTAATTGAGATGACATTTCCTTGTCTCCGTGGAGAAGGTCACCCCCGTGTCAACGCGAGTAGGTGCTGATGTCACAGCGTCTTTTCCTCGCCGTACGGACAGACGCATCCATTTGAAACTATTAAATCACGTTGGCCTGCCCTCCTACATCCTGCTGCGATTATCATCTATTCAGGCCCGGCGCCGCTGAGACGGCGTACGGCGTGCAGACAGCTGGCTGACGGGCTTAACAGGATTCACTACAGGTTACACCTGTAAGTGTTACTGTGGCGAGTGACCGCGGAGCAAGCACGGGGAACGCCAGCGACGTCCAGGGGGAAATACACGGAAATCTGCGTTGATACCGAAGTGTTTGGCTGTTTGTTGTCAGGGAGGAAATATAAATGATGAGGCTAGACTCAGAAAATCAGTTTTTAAACAGGAAGCAGCTCTAATTCCATAAAAATAAAACCTCATGTTAATTAATTTAGAATATGAACTCATCAAATAAAACCCACTTTTCACGTTCGTTTCCAGTTTTCATTTGAAAGCAGACTGAACAACTTACAAATCAAATTTTCTTTGGATAAAAAAAACAAAACAAAATTGAATCGTCTTAAAACCACATCCTGAGACATTGAGATCTCGACTCAGAATTGCTGTTCGTCCAACGACTGACAGTCAAAGAATAAGTTTTGTATTTTCATCAGACCTCTCTCTGCTTTTCTCCTCTGAGCCTCAAACCCGCCTTTTCACTCAGTATTTATTTATTGTTTTGCAGTTTCTTGACATCTTCACTTTTTTTTTTGTCTCANCTTTTCACTCAGTATTTATTTATTGTTTTGCAGTTTCTTGACATCTTCACTTTTTTTTTTGTCTCATTGATGTGTTGTGATCAGCAGACGATAAGTAAACCTGCAATTCTGTCAATTTGCAAAATTTAATCGTGTCGAGAAAAAATAATTATTGCATTCATTGTTTGGTTTGTCCAATTAAACAAATTCTCTACCTGTCATTGTGTCATCCTCTCTCTCTCTCTCTCTCTCTCTCTCTCTCTCATCCGAACCGCAGTATCACTTCATTCATTATTTCACGAGCAAAGCCGGCTCCAGCCCAGCGAATCATCAACTTGTGTCATGCGAGAGACATGTCGGGGAGAAAATTACAGCGATGCATTCAGGTGTCCCCTCATCCGAGTGTACAAAAAGCTTCTGGGGGTTAAGACGGAGGCAAAGTGGATTTGGCAGGCTGAGATTAAATGCCAGCAACGGGGCGTTTCTCATACAACGCTGCAGCCTCCTGGACAGCAGCCTAATTAGCCACTTCCATGCTCTGCCATCAGCTCTTCCAAGAAAATTCTCCCTCCAAAAATCACATTTGTGATGTGACAAAACATAACACTGCAATATATCGCTGAAACGATTCTCTGCTCTTGAAAATGATGCAATCAGCTGTTTGAAATCCATCATCTGCAAATTGGTTTTGTAATTTTTGCTAAGCATTTGTGCCTGTATATTCTTTTTTATTTTCTAACATCCTGAACAGTCGAGTCATCTGTGACTTCACGGGAGATCAAACATGGTGGGTTTTTCCTGTCAGCGTCCATATTTCTGTAGGAACTTAATGTAACGCCAGGAGAGGATCAGGTTTATTGCTTAGACAAAAAAAAAAAAAAAAAAAAAAAAAATCCAGATACCATCTCACTCACAGATCGCTTTCTCGGCAGATATGATCACATCAAGTATAAGGCAAAATTGTCGCCTTTATATCTGCGATAATATCTGCTCATATGCCTCCACACAGACATGCTGGACAGGAAATAAATCTGATTATGGAGAGCGCAGGGTAATGTTCAATAATAAAAAGCATTATTTGCCAAGATCAATGTGTGTCGCTATAGTGATAAAGTAGAATGAATGGAAAGTGCTGGGAGCATGCAGTAAATTTTGATGTGTTGTGATACTGAACACATTGTGACAACATACTGCTTGCCAGGGCTGTAAAACATCTTCCAACAGGCTGTTCAACATCCAGCGTTTACATTCTTACAAACCATGACTGCCATACATCAAGCCCGGCCACCGCCAGCGCCGCCAGAGTGCGTGAGCGATTACATGGCAAGAAGCAAAATAGAGCAGCAGTACATATTCATCAGGGGTGCTCTATGTGTGTGTGTGTAAATTAGGGGTGTGTGTGATGAGAAGTGATGAGAAAACAGAAAGGAGGGAAAGTTCAATCAATCTCTCAGTTAAAGCTTAAAGGACAATACTGGTGATTTTGCATGTTTGAATATAATCACATACATGTCATGTTACTGACAATCATTTCCCAAAATATTAGAATTGTTTTTCCTATCTTCCAGACTCTTATTGGTTTCGGTTCATTCCAGTACACTATTAAAGGACCATCCCATCCATTTTGCATGTTTGAGCCTAATACATTCAATTTTCATACATGTAACGTTACTGACAATCATTTCCAAAGCATAAAACCGTATTTCAGCTTTCCTGATATTTTGCTAAATCTCTTAATCTTTCAAAATCAAATATTCAAGTGATACACCCACCTTAAAAATCCATGTTTCTCCTGCTAATAGTTACACAGCCTTATGAAGTCACGGTCCTTTAAATTTTTCCATAAACGCAGGTCTTCTTTTGGGACTATATTCCCCGGTGGAGGCATACATTCACTCCACGCTTTTTATTGCAATTAAACACTAAAATTACATAACTTCTAAAAAACCTGAATGCACGTCTTGTTGGTGATGATGGATTACCTATCCCAAGAACGTTTACAGTATCAACAAGTTGATTTTAATAGCAGAATGAACTGAAACCAATGGAGGTCTGGAAGGTAGGAAAAACATTTTTAATTCACCGTTCCAGTAGTATGCTTTGGGAAATGATTGTCAGTAACGTTACATGTATGAAAATTGAATATATTAGGCTCCAGTGTACAAAATGGGTGGTATGGTCCTTTAAAATCAACTTGTAGAGACTTGAAATGTGCTTGAGATCTGTAATCCATCACAGCAAACATGTATTAAATTTTCTTGTCAATGTAACTTTAACTGGTCCAATATGGAGCTGCATGGAAGAAAATGTATGTCTCCGCCAGAGAATATAGTCCCAGGAGAAGACGTCTTATACAGAGAAATTAAAATGACCTTTTCCTTTTACCTTTTGACTTATGTATTAGCAGGCAAAACATTAAATGTTAAAGTGGGTGTGTATTTGTGTGTATTGTAGATTTTGCAAAATAACAGGAAAGCTAAAATATTGTTTAATGTTTTGGAAATTGTCAGAAAGTTTCATGGTAGTATTTATTGGGCTCAACTATGCAAAATCGTTGGTATGGTCCTTTAAAGTTGAATCTGTGTGACTGATCTGTGACACCACATGTTCTCAAATCTGAAACTTGAAAAAAATTGGATTGGCGACAGGGCCGGCACTAGAATTTTGGGGACCCTAAGCAGGTTTTGAGATTGCNCCCCCCCAGTTATGATTGAATATCATTGATGTGAACTTTATTTGCGTCACACTGTAATCACATTTAATCTGATGTCATTCTTGTTATTCATTTGTCTTTGTGGTCCTTTAACATATCATATATATTAGAGAAGTAAGTTTTGTGACCGAAAGGTTGCTGGTTCAATTCCTGAACTGGCAGGAGAAATCTGGGTTGGAGAGGTGAATGAGTCATTATCACTATGTGATAGTGTGTGTCCAGCTGGCTCATCCCTCCCACGGTGCAGCGTNGCTCGCCCCCCGCTCTATGTGACTCATATTTTAGTCATCATAACAGTGATTTCATATTGACTAAACTGACACTGGATCTTTGATTATTTGCTGTTCATATTGTTCTGTAATATTTTCTTGTTTTGATCTCTGTAATTTACCTGTTTCTACTCCTGCGGCTCCTGTTGCACACCTGGTTGTTTGAGGAGAGGGAATCTCTCTTTGAACAGCCTCTCCTGAGCTTTCTTCCATTTTCCTTATATAATCAGGTTTTTAGGGAGTTTTTCCTCGTCTTCTTAGAGAGCTTGAGCTGCTCAGGAACCGCTAATGTGTGGGTCTGTAAAGCCCTTTGAGATGTTGGATGTGGTCCTGGGCTATACAAATAAATGTGACTTGACTTGACTGAGGTGCCCTTGAGCAAGGCACCAAACCCTGAAATGCTCCAGTGTGCTCAGCGGCAGCAGTCTGTGGTTGTACTGTGCAGCTTCCAGGTGTGAATGTTGTTGTAGTTTCCATCACTGTCGCATCTTTAAAAAGTGGTTTTCTCAGGAAAATTTAATAAAATATGGCAACGCCTGCCTTCTGTACAAATTCTCCACATTACTGCTCCTCCTCCACTTCAACCTTTCATTCCACAAAGGACAAATACGAGCTACAAGTTAGGAGAAGTTCAGCTCGAGGAGATTGTGTCGTTCCAAACAGGAAAAGTGATTTTAGTCGGTCAGCATTCTCCATTTCAGCGGCTAAAGAGTGGAGTCTACTGCCAGCGCAGATTAGAGGACCTAATACTTAGCCTCCTCCTCAGTCCGTTAAAACGGCGGCTCACTAGGAATCAGAGCTGAACATTAATGCAGCGCTGCCTTCCTGTTAGCATCTAGCTTGTTTGTGTTGAGTGCTGACATATCCTATTATTGTGTTTTTATTGATTTGTGCATGCAGCTTGTTGTTTTATTCCTGCTCTGTTTATAACTATGTTGCTTGTACTTTTTTTTTTTTTTTTNTTTTTTTTTTTTTTTTACAGCATTGAGTTGTAAATGGGTATTTTAAAGCAATGTACTAATGATGATTTTATCAGATTTTAGGCCTTTTTTAACATCTGGCCAGGGACTGCAGATGAAATTAGCCTCTTGGGCTAATTCTGGCTCTTTTACAGTTTATTGTTTTATTGTTGATCAAAGAGCGTTGTCCCTGATAAATAAACTAATAAATGAAATGGAATGTGTGTGTGTGTGTGTGAGGAGGGCGTTCCTGAAAAAGAGCATTTGATGCTCAGTGAACTAACCCTGAATTAATAAAGGTTAAGTAAAACAATAAAAAAAAAATAATGATTTCTGACTCTATCAAAATCTACTGTAAATACTCGACTATAAGCTGACCCCAATTTTGACCTGCAAATTTAGATTTTTAAAGAAACCCGCATATAAGCCGACNTATAAGCTGACCCCAATTTTGACCTGCAAATTTAGATTTTTAAAGAAACCCGCATATAAGCCGACCACCTGATGTTGTTCCATCAGTTTTTTTGTTCAACAAATTACCTGTTTTTTTCTGAGAATTGTCAAAGTATTCCTGGGTGATTTTCTGAAAATAATCCACGTACTGGTAAACATGATATTTATTTCAGCAGCCGATTACCGTAACTGACAGNTCTGAAAATAATCCACGTACTGGTAAACATGATATTTATTTCAGCAGCCGATTACCGTAACTGACAGATCACGGCTTACTGGCTGCTGCAAAATGTGTAGAATAAGATGTGTAGTCAGGTATGATATAAACTATTTTCATGGGTAGTGGTAATGGTAGTATTTCCACCCCTGGAAATTTCCTTCTCTGGGATCAAATTTTAATTTCTCGTGTATAAGCCGACCCCCCCATTTGCATTGTGAAATTTGGTTAAAAAAAAAATAAAAAACTCGGCTTATGCTCAAGTATGTATACAGTGTTTTTGGAATAATTAACCTGAACTTTTTTGAAGGGGGGTGGGTGGGGGCAATGGTGGTCATGGGACCCTGATGTTACTTAATAAGGAGGTCCGGCACTGTCACCAACAAACCTCCAGTTACATCAAGTCGTGTTTTATAGGACCTGACGATGTGCACTGCGCCGGCCTCAAAGCTCCCACTGTTGGGAGGCTCAGGGTATTTAAGAATGTTATCTCTCATGCACAGATGTCTTAAAGGTCCCAGTGGAATAGGTCTGCAATTTTCCCTCCTAATTAAAAATTAATTAAATCGGCTGTGGCTCTAGTGAGGCATAAAGCTGAAGGCCGCGCAACCGCCACTGGAAACACAATCATTTATTCAACTCAATTACAGGAAACCACAGCAGTTCTTTATGTCACCTGTCAAGTAGGTGAAGCTTTACTGAGCAAAACGGAGCCGCTGACCAAACCGTCCGGTCAGATTCCCTGTCCTGCTGCAAATTCTGTGAGAAAACTCAACCCCGTCGCCGCTTGTGATGCTGAACACACATTTCCTGTTTGAAGATTAATATATTTGCAGTTATAGAGATATCTTTTGTCACCTGTTTTCCCCTCGGTGGGCCCCCAGGGGCTGATTTGGGGTGATTGATCAGAGATTCCAACACAGGATCAATAAGGTTTTCACCTCTCGCTTGGCAAGAGCAAGTAGCTCAGAGACGGCTCACTATGCTGTCCAATTATTCCGTAATGGAATACTGGAATCTGCCCAAGACTATTAACACAACGGACACTGGGGATAGCATCAAAGACTACTAATTGGTTATAGTGTAAACAGTGACAACAATGCAAAGCCCAAATTCCCCATTTTAATTTCTTTAGGTTTAATACTGAATTGCAAATAAAGCGCTCCTCAATTAAAGCTATGTATTCTATTGTCTGTGTGCAGCAGCTTTGACCTTTGTACTCTTTGCACAGTTAATTACAGAAAATGTTGACAGCTCAGAAATTTAAGCCCACAATGAGGATGTGCTAATTTGCTTTTGATCTGAACGTGACGCAAAGGCTTAAGATGTAAATTAATTGCAGCTTCTACAAATCATTAATGGCATTTTTCCTTGATCATAAGTAAATTCAGTTTAAAGGGCCATACCACCATTTTGCATGTTTGAGTCTAATATATCCAATTATCATACATGTAATGTTACTGACAATCGTTTTCCAAAGGATAAAACCGTATTTCAGTTTTCCTGATATTTTGAAAAATCTCTTAATCTTTTAAAATCAAATATTCAGTGTTACACCCACCTTAAAAATCCATGTTTCTCCTGCTAATAGTTACACAGCCTTATGAAGTCACGGTCCTTTAAATTTTTCCATAAACGCAGGTCTTCTTTTGGGACTATATTCCCTGGTGGAGGCATACATTCACTTCACGCTTTTTATTGAGCTTAAACACTAAAATTACATAACTTCTAAAAAACCTGAATACACATCTTGTTGGTGATGATGGATTACCTATCCCAAGAACGTTTACAATATCAACAAGCTGATTTTAATAGCAGAATGAAATGAAACCAATGGAGGTCTGGAAGGTAGGAAAAACATTTTTAATTCACCGTTCCAGTAGTATGCTTTGGGAAATGATTGTCAGTAACGTTACATGTATGAAAATTGAATATATTAGGCTCAAACATGCAAAATGGGTGGTATGGTCCTTTAAACTTAAAGGATCATACAATGGTTTTTCATATTAGAGCTAAACAAATACAACCCACATACATGTTACATACTGCACACTGCCAACCATTTCCCAAAATATAAAGCAGGAATTTTCGTATTATTCTACCAAATACTTAAAAATCAAATGTTAAAGTGATACATCCACCTTAAAATTCAGTGTCTCACCTAATAAAATGCATGTTTGTATGTAGAAGGCATGGTCGTTCTTAATTTCTGAGTAAAAATCGTCTCCTCCTGGGACTATATTCCCTGGCGGAGGCATACATTTCTTCCGTGCTGTTCCGTGTTAGATCACTTAGATCATATAACAAAAATTTAAGAACAACGTGTGATTTGCTGTGATGAATTACGTATCTCAAGAACTTTTCAAGTCTCTACAAATTGATTTCCATTTCCTGGATGATAGGAAAAACAATTCAAAAATGTACCATCCCAGTAATATTTTCTGAAAATTGTTGGCAGTTATGTAATGTGTATGTGGGTAGTTTTTATTGAGCTCAAACATGCAAAACCACCAGTATGGTCCTTTAATCTCAAGGTGTTTGGCATAAGGTCAGTTTTGACACTTTAGCCTCACATGCCTCGCATAAAAGAAACGGTCAAATCAGAGCTAAAGTCTCCTTTATCTTTTTTTTTTTCTTTTTTTTATCTTTTCTTCTTTTTTTCTTACTTTCATGTTTTCACTCCTCTGGGAAAGAAGAGAAGAATAATTAATACATTTGCCACGGTACGGTGTGAGTGCAACACGGATCAGATAAGGACATGTACACCGTGTGTGCTGGCTGTATCAGCGGTGGCGTGATCTTCAGAGGCTAAGCGTGTTTAGCGTCTGGGTGTTTCGCTGCTGGTTGGTTTGTTTGATTATTAATTAGCCGTGATGTTGAATCATGTTTTTTTTATACATACGTTTGTGTGTATGAATTAGTTCTGCTGTGTCGTGACTCAGTTATGATGATCACATGATTCTGTCCTGGTGATGAAGACTGTTTCCTGTCTCTTTGCTGCTTTCAGGATGAGATGAGATTAGAACCGGCAACCTCAGACCTCCTTCTAGCAGCTAGCTAGCAGCTTAGCTAACTTGACTTTAAAGGACTATACCGTCTATTATGCATGTTTGAGATCCAATACAACCTGCATGCATGTTACGTTACTGACAACCATTTCCCAAAATATGCTACTGGAGCGGTACATTTTAGAATTGTTTGTCCTAACTTCCAGACTGCCATTGGTTTCAGTTAATTCAAATCAACTTGTAGAGACTTGAAACGTGCTGAGATAAATAATCTGTCACAGTGAACAACATGTCCATTAAGTTTTTTTTGTCAAATTAACTTTATTTACAGTAACTGGTCCAACACAGAGCTGCACAGGAGACAATATATGTCTCCACCAGGAAATATAGTTCCAGGAGAGAAATTAAAATGACCGTTCCTTCTACAATTGTACAATCATGCAACAGTGTTAGAAGACATAACATTGAATTTTATTGAGGTGTGTGTATATCACCTGAACATTTGCTTTTAAAGATTAGGGGATTTGGAAAAATAACAGGAAAACTAAAATATGTTTTTATGTTTTGGAAATTAGTTGTCAGTAACATGTATGTGGGCTGTATATATTTAGTTTAAACATGCAAACTCACCGGTATGGTCCTTTAAGGCTTTGCAAACCGCCAGCAGATTCAGCACTGCCGTATATTCCCAGAACTGTAATGCGACATGTTTGAGCTCTGTAGAATACAAGCGTTGCTCCGCTGGTTTCTGTTATGTTTCTGTGCTCAGTGTTTCAGTGTTACAGAGCTCATCTTGATGTGCAGCATCTACACACACACACACACACACACACCAGAGTGTGATGTCGCTGCCTGCAGATAAGTCTCTGCTTGCCGCCAAAGCGCTCTCTGGGGTTCAGGCAGCTCTGCTGCTCTGAGCGCCGCAGCATTCTGCTAAATATCATCCAGCATACATTGTTCTGACAGAATCCACCGCCGTGTCTGGTGTACGCGTGACATCGTAAGCGTGACATTATTAGCGTGACATTGTTGGAGGGTGTGTGTGGTTTCAGTAAATTACAAAGACATAAGCAGAAAATACTGGTAATTATTGGAAAAGTACAAAGTTTTTTTTCTTATCTGTCTAGCTAGCTGGCTGGCTGGGATTCCATGAATGCTCACCCAACTTGTTAAACATCTATATATATAGGCCAGTTCATACTTCCAAATGGTCTGTAGGCAGTAGTGAACATGGACTCCATCAGCAGATGCACACGCCACTCTGTTTATATTCTGACATCTGATTGGAGGACGAGTTCCACACACACACACAGCAGCACTAGCCTAGCGACCGCGCGGTCACAAAAAATTAGAAATACGTGTATGTTCATACAGAGGCCGACATGTACATCCTCTGATGTAAACAGATGATGAAATTTATGTCACACAGACCCTCACGGAAAGTATAAATTGGCCTTATCTATCTATCTATCTATCTGTCTGTCTGTCTGTCTGTCTGTCTGTCTGTCTGTCTGTCTGTCTGTCTGTCTGTCTGTCTGTCTGTCTGTCTGTCTGTCTGTCTGAATCTTTAATTATATTGCGATTAAAGCAACAAATCTTTTAAACATCATGTAAACATTGTAATTATTTAGAAATCAGCATAAATCAGAGTAATCATATTCTAAGTAATAACAGATCTGGATTATGCAATTTCAAATCAATTTATTCAGGCTTTTAAATGTTATAATTTTTGAGTAAACATGTCATTCCCTCACCTGTCGGACTCTCCTCATACTCTGTTAGGCAACGTGTCGTATATTCAGCGATCCACACAATCCCATAAACATGCTACATCTATACTCATATCTGCTGTCTATGTTCATATTTCTATATTCATATACATTTTAAACTATTGTACATATTTCTATATATACATTCAATCAAACATTAATACTCATAAGCAACACTTTGCTGCTGTTTGTAGTCTGATTAAATGCTAAGTGTCTTTCGTTGTCATGGTGACAAGGAGCTTTAAGCTAATTAATATAATCAATGCGGCATCAGATAAACATAGATTTACAATATATGCCTATTTTTATCCCTTTGCAGCTCTGCTAAAGAAACCGCAAAAAACGCTCTTATTTGTTTAATTCTGATGCTCCAAAAAATCCGAGTGGAGTTGAAGTTTGTCAGCAACCTGACACTTCAGTGGAAGCTTCAAAACACGCGTGTGTTTAGAGACGCCACACGTCTGAAAAGCGTTTTAAAACCTTACCTTTTCCCAGTCAAACATCATCCATTATTCATTAACGCAGACTTCAAAAACACGATTCGTTTATGTGCTATTATTATGTGCTCCCTCTCTGTTTTTAGAACATAAAACATTTCAGCATTAAAATGAGTTTCCGTAATTGAGGTTAAAATTACCATTAACAGACTTATGATGGGGATTCTTTAGTTTATGTTTCATAAATAGTAACGTGCTGAGGCAATCACACCAGGAATTAGACTTTAAATTATCGTACCTGCATGTTGTGCAGATGTTTATGACGGACAGATTAATGAATACGTGAGAATGTGTTGCTGTTGATTCAAACAATGTGAAGTTTTTTGAATATTAGGAAATAATGTTTAGAAATATAATATCATCCACGTCTTTCACCATCACACCAGTGGTGAATATGATGAATTAAGCATTAAAGACACAAATATGCAGTTAATTATTGGCATTTTGGACTTTCAGTGCAATAATTTAGCTGCATGTAAAGTGACAATCTGTCATTCAAAATACAGTTGTTGATATTAAATATATTTCAGCCCAATAAATACTACCTGCATACACGTTACACTCCTGAGAGCTATTTTCCAAAATATGAAACGGTATTTTAGTTTTTGTGTTATTTTGCCAAAACTTTCAAAATAAAATGTTCAGCTGATACACATACCTTAAAATTCAATGTTTCACATGCTAACATGCGTGTTTGGATGTAGAAGCAGCAGCCATTTTAATTTCTCTGCTAAAAGCCGGCTTTTCTTGGGACTGTATTTCCTGGCGGAGGCATACGTTTTGTTCTATCTTCTGTGCTGCTCTGTGTTGGACTGGTTAAATGAAGTTACTTAAAAAATAAGAACAAGTTTGGTTCACTCTGATGGATTACATTTCTGAAGCATGTTTCAAGTCTCTACAAGTTTACTTTAAAGGACCATACCATCCATTTTGCATGTTTGAGCCCAATATATTCAATTTTCATACATGTAACGTTCCTTTGTATACATCCTTTGGGAAATGATTGTCAGTAACGTTATATGTATGAAAATTGAATATATTAGGCTCAAACATGCAAAATGGTTGGTATGGTCCTTTAATAGCATACTGAAATGAACTGAGACCAGTGGCTGACTGGACGGTAGGAAAAACAATTCTAATATTTGCTGCTTCAGTACTATGCTTTGGCTTAAACATGCAAAATTACTGATATAGTCTTGTATAAATGCTTAGGAATGTTATAGAGCCTTAATCATAGTTAATAATGCTTTAAGGAATGTGGCTTTCATCACTCATATTCACATATACCTTAAATATATAAATGCTCAGCCAATCAGGATGTGGGTATTTGACCAACAGATGCTTTTCCTGTAAAAGGACCAAACTGACTCTGTCCATCATCCAGTAACTTCTCAGCAACGTGTGTTGTGTTGCAGCAGGGAATTCTTTCTGCGTGTGTGTTCATAGAACTTGGGTTACAGTGTGTAACCATCGTTTAATTCCACACAGCGGAGCCGCTAACAGGACAGCCTGAGGGTAACAGGGTTAGTTACTGTCTAGTTATTAGCCTGATTGACTGTCACCGTAAGGGAGTCAGGTAGAATAACTGCCACACCCCATCTGTTCTCGCCATGGCAACACTGACAGGTCTCTCCCGAGTGCGACACGTGAACCCAGCAAAATACCTGACACACAGCGAGATGTTCTGCTGCCCATCAGATCAAAGATGGGGAAGCTTCGCCCAGACATGCTGGTCTCAGAGTGTCTGTTTTAATAGGTGCCAGGCTCAGACCTGAACAGGGTCTCATCCCATCACCCTTTCTATCAGACACCACAGTCAAAGTCTCTGACACCCATAGGCCTCTCCGTGCCAAACGTGGATCTGGGGACGGACCTAAACGCATGCTGGACTGACAAGGCTGCCATTTTGTGCCCAGAATTCTTCAACGCACATTAGGTGACAAATGACAAGTCAGGCCAGAACGCATCACAGGTGAATCATGTTGACTCTGTTTTCTCTTGACTTTGTGGACATACAAACGCTTTGGAAAGAAAACACCTCCGAAGCTCCTTTATCACATGACCTCTGACTCGAGGAAGAAGACTAAAACCTAATATATCTATATATCTATATCTATATATATAGATATATAGATATATATATAAAACACAGATATATGTACATCACAGTTGTAGCTCTCCGTATACATTTAAATTTTTTTTTCTGCATTCTAACAGGTGTATTGGAATGTAGACGATACAGTTGTTTTTAATTTCTTCTTTCATGCAGCTTCATCTTGGACCAGTTAAATAAAGTTACTTAAAAAAAAAAAAAAAAAAAAAAAAAAAAAAAAAAAAAAAAA
>VXCM01004951.1:47029-77656 GCA_014773175.1 Lucifuga dentata
CCCCCCCCACACCCACACCCACCCTTCTCCAAGGGGAAATAACTGTGCCAGTGTATATACAGGCCAGTACTAACACACACACACATGCACACACGTGGTATAACATCTCATGGAGCTGCAGACGTTCATGTGCTTGTATGTTACATTCATGCTTAAATATAAAGCAGAATATTCATCTACATATAAGTATCATGATACACACATATACACCCATGAAAGATTCACACACACACACATTTAGCACCTGTTGAAAGAGGAGAAGACTGTTGGTTAGGATAAACATTGAGTACAGTTGCCAGATGGACGTGCTGCACGTCTTGCAGCCTAATTTCACATTCAAATTTTACATTCATGTCTAATTAGGAAAAGCTCTTTCTGTCGACTCATTATCAGCATTTGACCTTTTTGCTTTGGCTGTTTGAGAAGCGGAGCAGCAGTCGACGGTTAGCCGTGATAATAGGCCATCATTTAGCTCAGCACATGCTGATTAAATAAGATAGGCCCACACTTCCAGCCTGACTCAACACGTGGCTTCTACTCCTAAAGACACCGGGACAAAAACACACACAGCACAGCAGCAGCAACACAGTCGTGTGATTACAGGGACTTTTCTTCCGTCTCACATGTCAGTCTCCCTCATGCAAATTTACATTGGTGGCATGAATTGATAATAAGACTTCAAACTGATGCAAATGCTGTGCGCCGCGTCCTCTCCTGCTCTGACAAACGCTGAGGTATGTACCCATTTCTGTTTCTGCCACGAATCCTTCTGAGAATAGCATATTTATGCCAAAACTAAATTCTTCTGACCTTTCACACCCCAAAAGTTTAGACATAATGTTTACATAATATATACTGACCCCAAGGCGCTGCGAACGAATCAGCTAGCAACTCCATGTTCATATTTTCCTGCATTTACATACAAGAAAATTATTCCGAGTATACAGTATCTCAATTTAGCATATCAATACACGTTATGCACCAGTATGCGTGTGCACTTACATGCACTTACATGCACAAATGTTGCAGAAAAGGAGGTTCTATATGTTTTTATATGCTGAATCTGTGTGTGTGGGCTGCTGTGGCATGCATAAAATATTATTCTCTCAAAAAGTCGAGGTTGTGGAGGAGTGGGTTCAGGAGGGGGTGGGAGAAAGGGCCAGGGGATATACAGTGTTTGGGCAGCTGACAGCTGCGTGTGTGCGTCTGTGTGGGAGTCTTGGAAAAGAGAGTGGGAGTTGCTGGCGTTTGAAATGCAATGAGGTACGTTTGAAAGGCGCTCCTGTCACAGGTAAGCAGGGTGGTGAGAGCAAGAAGTGTGCGGTGATAAAAGGAGAAAAAGAGAAGTGCCCATGCTTTAAGGCTGGCATTTCATATCTGAGGGCTTTTTGCACAGACTGAGGAAAGCACTCAACACTACACACACTTAAACACAAAAGCCCCTAAAACATACACACATACTTTGATCTTTATGGGAATAGTCCTTAGATTTTAGGAGTCTGGAGAAAAAAAAGTGTTTTTTTAAGCCCGGTTTGGGGACCAAAGTGTGTGTTGCTTCATTGTTTAAGCTCAGAACAAAGACTCGATTCCATTGGATGGGGTGATTGAAAAATACTCTTGATGTTCTCTTCACTTTCATGCATACTGTAAGGATAAAGATATGCCTTATAAATCAATAATTCCTGCGTCACGTGCTGTCTTTGCTGCAGTCGTGTCCTCCCTGTATCTCGCCGTGTCCTCTGTAGTGAAATCTCCACTCGCTATTGAATGTCACAGCACTGCTGGTTAAAATATAGCTTTCTTTCAAATCCCCTCAGTTTATACATGTGGATTTAATGTAGAATTTATTAATGCCATGCCCTTTCATGGTTGTGACTAATTATTAGAGGAAGCCTTGAAGGAGAGTGTTGGGTGGAGGTGAGGATATATAGCTGTTTCATCTGTCAACACTTTGAAACTGGTTCACATCATACTTACATTAGGGCTCTTACTGTTGGTGATTAATCAATAGCTCTGTGCTCGCTTCTTTCCCTTCCTTCCCTCTTTAGATGTGAAATTGATGACAGGCTTAAAAAGGAACGGCCTTTGAAACAGCCGTCAAAACGCGCGTTTTTTCACGACAGATTTGCCATCCTTTCAGAACTTCCCAAACACTTTTGCCAGTTCTAAAGTGCTAAAGTACCTTCGGAAAGTGAAAAGTAATAATTGAAGATGAAAATCCTGGAACTTTGCCAGGAGCTTGAAGGCTGTGCAGGTATAATTTGGTTGTGAATACGTAGAGGAAATGTAAAATGGAATCTGGGAGAATTTATGGCTATGAAGTGCATGCTTCAGAAAGGTCATAGCTCTGTCATTTAAAAAAGATTTCAATAAATGGTTGGCTCGGTCTCCCCTGAGACGCTGTGTGGCTGGCTGGGTGGAGTAAGATGGGCTGGTGGAGAACAGAGAGAGCAGGGGTGATGGAGCACATCCCTAACGCCCTTCTTGAGAAAAAAAAAATATCCTAGTTAACTCTTAACACCCCTCGAGATCAGGCATCCACCTCAAGGGCAGAATAATGCTGTAATACTGGTGCAGCTGGTGAACGTTGTTGACAGCATTGATCCGAGATCTCTCATTACTGCATAAGAGAAACCCCTTCAGCAGCTCCACCCAGGAGAGGGATGGAGCGAAACGGGGGATTGAGAAGGTGAACGAGAGATGGAGTTAGAGAAAAGAGGCGGTAAAGAGAACAGCAAAACAGAGGAGGGGGAAAAGTGGAGTGGGATTTAAAAAAAGAGGAGAGGGAGGAAAAAACGAACAGCAGTAAAATATTGAGAGGATATTAGTTTGCAGCTACATCTGTATCAGGCATAGTGAAGGATTGATCACTGACCGATCGATCATAGCCTAGTAGGAACACAAAGTACTGAGGAGGAAAAACTGTGGAAGAGACTAAACAATGCTCAAGGAAAACACCCCTAGTGGTGAAGTGAGGTACTGCAGTATGTTGAAGTAGGGATGCTGCATGAATCCCAAAACATGACGGTCCTTTAACCTGCAGGATATTTCATCTGTGAGAGAGAGAGAGAGAGAGAGAGAGAGAGAGAGAGAAACCAGGACCGCTGACAGCTTCCCATCAACGTATCTCTCCATAGAATCCATCTTAACATTCACAACATCAACAGAAGCTACTGCTGCTTCTCCAAACTCGCTTTTACGGAGGACCGACTCTAAATCCACCTCTGTGCTCCCGATTCCTCCCTCTGCTCAGAGGAGCTTCCACGTTGTCCAAGTAGGGCAGGAATAATTGGATCAACAAACCTGGGCTCCTGTTTGCTTCCACAGATAAAATAGAATTTATTTCGATTGTTTTACCATTGAAATTCACATTAGAATCTGATGACATCAAATATACTGCAGTGTTATGTCTAAATAGTAATTTTTGATCCTTATTACAATCTATCCCTTGTTTAATATATCGACTCCATGCATTACATAGGCATTTTCCTTACCATGAAATTTACACGCTCCATTCTCAGACTTTTTGAAGCAAAGAAAAACATCTAAACACCTCACGAACAAGCCAGCAACTCGAGAAAAAATTAGAAAATCCTCATGTGTGTTGTACTGAAATTGAGATGCTTATAGAATGAGCTTTAAAAGTGATTGACGCCATCGCAGAGTGAAAGTACACAGGACGAGCTGGGCTGTTTTCAACAAAAAAAGCTTAATTCCTAAAGGACCATACAGGCAGTTTTGCATGTTTGAGTCTAATATATACTACAACTTACATACATGTTATGTTACTGACACCATTTCCCAAAAGATACTTCTGAAGTGATTTATTTTTCCTGCCTTCCTGACTAACGTTGGTTTCAGTTCAGTATAAAATCAGCTTGTGGAGACTTCAGATAAGTAATCCATCACGGTGAACACCATATCTATTACATTTTTTGTTGAGGTAACGTTTTCTTTTTTTTCTTTCAAAGTAACAGGAGCTACACGGAAGAAAATATATGTCTGGGAATATAGTCCCAGGAGAAGATGGTGTTTACAGAGAAATTAAAAACCATGTCTTCTATATTCAGACGTACGTGTTCGCAGGCAAAGAATTTGAAGGTGTGTGTATCACCTGAATGTTTGATTTTGAAAGATTATGGGATTTGGTAAAATATCAGGAAAACTAAAATACTGTTTTATATTTTGGAAAATGGTTGTTGTTAACAGGTGTATGAAAAATCACTGGTATGGTCCTTTAAACCCTTTTAATCTATGAATTCTTTGTCACAACAACATAATTTTCAGTTGTTTCTTCACTTGCTTGAAATTTCCAGTTATCTGCCACTGGAGGCTTCAAGCACCACTGGCAGTACACCTTCCACAGTTTTAGAACCACCACTCAAAAGAGTATCTGTCGTATTCAAAACATGTCCTTATCCTAGATATGAAATGTGTTAATTTCAATTTCAATTTGCCATGTTTTCTAGAGCACTAAGGGAGGGCTTTGTCGCTGTCAAAGCAAGGCCATCCCTCTCCTCCTCTCCACGTCTATTATCTGTGTTCTGTGGAGGAAAATGATAAAAAAGAATCACAGTAAAACACTGTGACATTTCAAATCACTGCACTGAGCTGGTTGTCAAGGAGATGTCTCAGCGAGATGCGTTGGGCAGGAGAGGAACTGCTCTTTTAAAAGAGCGTTTACCCAGCCATTGGAGGTGTAATGTGCCTGCCATTAGGACTCTGCAGGCAAACACGCAGAGAAGGAAACACACGGGCCTCCGCTGGGCTGCAGCGTCTGAAGCCAAACTCCAGGAGGCTTTGGACTCCAGATCAAAATCCATTAGGATCTTCTGCTGTCATTGTTCCAAGAAGCGAAAGATACCCACATATTGACTTCCCACACTCAGATGACAAGCACACGGGTAATCTCTACATCAGCCAAATACAAGTTTATAAAATAAAAAAAAAAAAGTCCTGAACCTGAAGGCCTCTATTCTCACTCTGTTCCCTTTGATCATGTAATTCTCCTCTCAGAACTGCCGGACTGCAGCTTCCATTTAGCAGGAAGCAGTGATGAAAGTGATGGAAAGTGCCAAAACCTATTGTTGGTGGAGGATGCTGCTGCTGTGTGTGTTGGGGATGGAGCAGACAGGCTGAACAGCAGAAAGACTGAAGCAGCTGTCAGAATGGTTGTTTGTAGCCCCACATGGATGGTGCTTTGGGGAAATAATAAACTGCATCATTAGAACCCCTGTCATTCACAAGTTGTTTGTACCGGCTACCAACCGTAAACACCCACACTAATGCATCACACAGGTCAGAGTGGAAACTTAGCAGAGGAAACTAATATTTTCACATGACGACAGAGCTCTGCAGCAGTATTTAAGGCTATATTTCCAGGATTTTGCTTCTTCTGGCTATTTCCTGTGGAGGATTTCCGCGATAAGACTGCTGAAGGCCTGTTGCTCGCACCATTGGACCCAGACTGTCTTTGAAATGCGGAAAAATCTCTTAACTTTCACTATTGAGGCAGTACTAGTGAGTCAGCATTCCACCACAGGACGCAGATCAGCCATATGGCATCACCTTAACGGGTCTAACCGGTGATCCGGGCGACCTCCCGACTGGGGAAAGCTTGTGTATGCTTGTGTCTGTGACCGGTCTGTGCCACACCCCCTTCTCCTCGGTGCGGTGGTACGATCCAGAGATGCTGTTATAGCGGCACCGAGCCTCCCAGCATCAGCATCACCCGTCAACCTTCTCCCGTCTTCAACTGCGGCGAAACGCGCGTCGCCGGGCTCCGTGTCACCGCGCAGCGGAGCGGACTCGCCTGCAGCATCTCTTCCCCTCTTTTCGCACAAATCGTTTCGTCGTCCTCCATCGGCATTTGAGCAAAACAGCATCAGCACCACCGCCTCGAAGCCAGACCGGTGCAGGCAGAAGGTGTCTCATCCGTTTAGCTGGAGCAGCGGATTTCCAGTCAGATTTCTCCAGGGGATTGCACAGACTCGAGCATTTGCAGGCTTCTTATAGCATGGAATTGGACTAAAGGAATGGCTTTACGTCGGGAAGGTAAGCGGCACGTTGCCTTCTGGCCTTTAACGACTCGCTGTGTGAGACGGGCGCTAGAATGTTGCTGCTAAACGAGGCTTTGGTGCTGAGACAACGTGAGTTCACGGGAAACGGTTATTATCAGCTGTTCAGACGTGATGTGCGGTGCCCTGTGCGTGTCTCTGTGTGTGTGTTTGTATGCGTGCGTACGTGTGTGTTTGTTAGAGACAGCCAGAGATACACATTGATGCGGTTTTTATGAAAATCTACCCCTCCTTTGATGAAGTGCAGAGATGCAGACTTTGAGACATCCGTTCCACATGCGGATCGTTCAGTCCGGTTCCCTGCGTGGAAGCGTCGCGCTCACATGATGTTTGCAGCCTTGAGTTGTTTTGCTCCAGTTCTGCTAGTCCACTCCATCTCCATCACCGCTAAGGTAGCCTAATGATGCCAGCAGGGCCACCGGAGATCCAGCGGGCATACATCTCCGTGACGCGTGCTTTCTGTCTCCCAATATCCACGCACGCAGCCCACCGGGCCCCGCGCGTGATGGCTCCACATCAACATCCCCGCGAGTCCGACAGGCGCTTCAAGCCGCCTTTAAAGATCAGAACAAGAATGTGGCCTAGTATGCTGCTGATGAATAGTTTTATATCTCATAGATCAGCCGGTGCTGTTTGGGGTGAAACGACATTAATCACTCCCAGGATATTTATTTTATGTTTCACACGAGTCAGTATTTAAATAATATGAGGGAATAATTAACAGCAGCAACTTCATTTTGATAAATCATAATTATTGTGAAGGCAGCATAAATTGCACCAAGATGGATATGCTCCTATAAATTTAAATTAGACCTTCTCACTTCTCTCCTCACAGTAAATTAGAAATAATTGCCTCTAGTAAAACACTTATGGCATATTTCCAATAAATGAATAAATAAATACACATTTTCTGATTTCTGATCTAATTGTTTTAATATGTTCATCCATTAACTACAACCTCTCATATGCATTAATATTTGCTTTTGCATGGTTTGTTAATTTTGCTTTAAATAGAGACCTAAATGATCTGTACCTTTTATTTTGAAAAAACAAATGTGTTGTAATAAGAAACTACAATTTGTCAATATGTCTAATAGATGGACTTAATGCTGTAAGCTCATCCCTGTTCCTCACCAGACTTTCTACCAGAGGATTCTGTGGGTGTTTGTATTGTTACACCGACGTTCATATCCCACCATATTACTTAAAAAAAAAAAAAAAAAAAAAAAAAAATCTGTAATTAAATTCTGGCCTTATTTGTCTTTCATTGAGCACATGTGGCGTTGTGTCATTGCCCTGCCTGACCGTGTTGAAAGTGACGCGGGCAGGCATAATTCTTCGTCAGCGCACACACACACACTCAGCTCGCACATCACCATCAATGATGCTGAGGATAAAAATGAGGCTGTCTGTCTTTGCTCTTTGTGATTAATAGAGAACATCTGTGCATGGAGGTTAGATACACACACACACACACATTTTCTCACATTTATACACAGATGTACAGATGAGACTAATACACACACATGCACATTCTGAAAAAGATGACATGGGTAGTGAGGTTGATGTTTGTGATTTTGAATTTGTTGCTCTGCTGTAGCATTGATGTGTGTGTGTGTTGTAGTGTGGAGCTAGTGTAGTTTTGATGATGGAGAAGTGTGTGTGTGTGTGTGTGTGCGTTGTGTACCTTTTGTCCATATGTGCTACTTTCTAGGCCTACAGGGCTGATGCACTGTAGGTGATGATGAACGGTGATTAATTGCAGCTTTGAAATGGCACATCCATGATGAAAACCCTTTAACAATAATAGGACGGTGCTTAGAATTGAAATGTCATTCCACCAATTAAATGCTGTGCAGTTCCTCTAATAACGCGTTGGCATTTTAGTCAGTCAATCAACCATCCGCCCACGTGACCAATCAATCAGTCAAACATCCAGGATTTGACACGTCGAGCTGTACCGACTTCCTCTCAGCAGCACTTTGTGGTCAGTGTTAGCTGCCGGGCTAATTATCTCTTTCAGCTGTTGCTCACACACTTTTACACTTTCAGAGTTGTTGTTAAGCGGATGCTGCATATGGCGTTTCAGAAACCCCAAGAAGCCGCAAAAGCTCCTTGGCATGAAGTCGCATCATTATTTCTCTGCAACTTCCTGACACAATTTACTGTAGCCCTGAAGCTGAGATTGTTAGGATGCTGGCGTTTCGCCTTTGCTGCGAGCGGGATCCTATTGTCCCATGTCAAGAAACGACTCGCCAAAATCTTCAGTGGAGTCTAATGATTTGTGTTTTTGTGAGGTTTGAGTAATATTGCATGGCCTTTAGATAGCACAGCGCTGTGCCAGACAGCAGGGGAGTTCTTTTTGTTATCCAGCTCTGCATTATTTATGAATTTTCATTCCAGGAATGCAGTAGCCTCTGGCACTGTAATGCTACTTTCTCCCATGGAATCACTCACGCGTTCTCCGTGTCCCACGAGTTTGCTACAAAACCAGATTTTCTTAATAAAATTGGGGTCGTGAATTAGCGAGAGGACAATAAGAAACGTATCAGACGTTGTTTAAAATATTGAGTACAACACTTATGCTGCAGTCAGAGTTTAAGCTCCCAGGCAATGTGTGGCCCGATGGGAATTTCCCCTCTTTTCTCTCTCTCTCTCTCTCTCTCTCTCTCTCTCTCTCTCTCTCTCTCTCTCNGGCCACAACAGAGAAAAAAAAAAAAATAAGGAAGATTTTTTTTTAATTTGGTTTTGAGAAAAAAGTTGAAATTTCAAGAAAAAAGTTGAAATTTTGAAAATAAAGTCAAAATTTTGAGAATAAAGTCAAAATTTCGAGAATAAAGTCAAATATAATTTCAAATATAATTTCTAGAAAAAAGTCAAAATTTTGAGAATAAAGCTGAAATTTCGAGATTAAAGTTGAAATTTCAAGAATAAAGTCGAAGTATAATTTCGAGAAAAAAGTCAAACTTTCAAGAATAAAGTCAATATTTCAAGAATAAAGTTGAAATTGTGATATAGCTAAATCAAACTGCTTCACATTTACGCTCTGATTCTACAGGGTGCCTTGTGTAGATGAACTCGTGCTTCAGAATCGGCTTTAGCAACAAGGAAATTCTATCTCTTTTAGCGCATAAACACAGTTTGGTAATAAGTATCGGGACTTTAAAGCGATTGTGCCAAAGATTGCGTCTGTTCAGAAGGAAAAACCACACAAACTTGGAGGAAGTGGCCACATTCCTGCAGACCGAAACAGCTGGAAATGGACAGATGTGAGGGTATCGATGGCTACACCTGCGATCAATACAAAGAGGACATGTTGGATCACAAGACACAATAAGACAAGTTTTTTTGTTTTTTTTTTCTTTTTCTGTCTGCATATATAGTTGTGGTATAATAAGACAAGTTGTTTGATCATTTGATCCTGTAGGTGGAGCTCAGATGAGCGCAGCGCCTGAGGTGCAGGCATTAAAATGCATTTCGACTTTATTTTCAAAATTTCAACTTTTTACTCGAAATTATACTTCAACTTTATTCTCAAAATTTCAACTTTATTCTCGGAATTTTGACTTTATTCTCAAAATTTTGACCTTTATTTCGAAACTATACTTCAAGTTTATTCTCAAAATTTTGACTTTATTCTCAAAATTTCGACTTTATTCTCAAAATTTTGACTTTTTTCTCGAAATTATACTTCAACTTTATTCTCGAAATTTTGACTNTATTCTCAAAATTTTGACTTTTTTCTCGAAATTATACTTCAACTTTATTCTCGAAATTTTGACTTTATTCTCAAAATTTTGACTTTTTTTCGAAACTATACTTCAACTTTATTCTCAAAATTTTGACTTTATTCTCAAAAATTCGACTTTATTCTCAAAATTTCAACTTTTTTCTCAAAATTATACTTCAACTTTATTCTCAAAATTTCGACTTTATTTTCGGAATTTTGATTTTATTCTCAAAAGTTTGAGTTTTTTTTAAAACTTATACTTCAACTTTATTCTCAAAATTTTGACTTTATTCTCAAAATTTCAACTTTTTTCTCGTAGTTATACTTCAATTTATTCTCGAAATTTCGACTATATTCTCAAAATTTCAACTCTATTCTCAAAATTTCAACTTTTTTCTCGAAAGCAAAATTAAAAAAAAATATCCTCCTCCTTTTATTTTTTTTTTCTGATGTGGCCCTAATACTCTGTTGTACTCTCTCTCTCTCGGTCTCACCCTCTGGATCTCCATCATACACTAAGAATGTAATTGCAGGAAAAGCATGAAATGTGCCTCAGCATCCACCACCCTGCTGAGAATTTCAAAGTTAAAGAACACTAGCCTGTTGGATACTGTTGGTCCAGTGGAGATACACAAACACACACAACATACAAACACACCCAACACACACACACACACACACACACGGGCACTTAAAGACGTAGCCATTGAGGAACATCAAATATTTACCTTCCTGCTGCATTGCTGCTCGTCCCTGTGAGGACGCGTCGGAGAAATCCTGCAGAGCTAATTAGCGTTTCCTCTCTTCATTCAGGCTTTGCAGGAAGGAAATTGCCAACGCTGCGATTAAAAAAGTGAAATACAAAAGCAATATAATTTTGCCAAATTAGCCCATAAAATCTCAGATGGCAGTGTTGGCCCCGTGTTTACAGTCATGTTTGGAATTAAGGTATTAAATTGAGCTAAATATCCTCTGAGTTACGGCGTGGCAGTCTGCCATTTTTCCTCACAACGCCATGAGACTGACAGCTTTCTTTCCAAATTCAAAATTAATTTATGTATTTTTTATAAAGTAACATCTTTTTTATTATTACTCTATTTCCTAGTCATGAAAAATGTATTTGTTTTCCTCTCTTATGATAAAATATCCAAATACAATAATTTTTATCTGGGGCCAAGACTTGCTGTAAAAGAGGACAGAAATAGGATCAAACCCAAGCTTTCCTTTAGTCATCAGTACTACACACGCACGCACGCACGCACGCACGCACGCACACATACACACACACACACACGCAACCCAAGGCGTTCTGCTTTCAGACTCTGCAGCATCTCAGCTCTTTTCTTCATTCTGCTTCAGGTTAAAATCAGAACCTTCTCCTGCTGCTTCTCCTCCTCCTCCTCCACCTCCCCCACCTCCCCTTTTCCTCCTCCTGCTCCTCCTCCTCCACTCCTCCACTTCTGCTCCTCCTCCTCCTGCTCCTTCTCCACTCCAGCTCCTCCTCCCCTGCTCCTCCTCCTCCACTCCTGCTCCTCCTCCTGCACTCCAGCTCCTCCAGCTCTTCCTCTTCATCCTCTACTCCTGCCCTTCCTCCTCCTCTTCCTCCTCCCCTCTTGCTCCTCCACTCCTGTTCCTCCTTCTCCACTCCAGCTCCTCCTGCTCCTCCAGTTCCTCCTCCTCCTCCTCCTCCACTCCTGGTCTTCCTTCTCCTCTTCCTCCTCCACTCCTCTCCTCCTCTTACTGTTCCTCCTCCTCCACTCCAGCTCCTCCTCCTCCTCCTCCTCCTCCTCCTTCATTCCAGCTCCTCCTCCTCCTTCCTTTGTATCCTAGTGAGGAGACAGAAACAGAAACTCTCTGCTACCATTCTGCTTCTGTTTCCAGTCAAATATGAGACTAGTTTGTCATGAGGTGTGTGTGTGTGTGTGTGTGTGTGTGTTGTTCCTTTTATTGCGTGCACACCCTCTACACACATCATTGTATTTGTTGCAGATGATATTGTGTTGAATTGTATTTATTGTGTCTGTATACCGTCTGTATGAACACACGTACCTGCACACAAAACATATATAATAACACACACACACACACACACAGGGACACGTTTCTCACTGTGAAATCAGTTATTAATCAAGTCACTGAACAACTTTAGAAGAACAAAAAATCTATTTTTGTTTCTTCCCCAATTTATTAGCACATAAATTGTCCTTCACTTCCTGCCGCCGTGTCACAATAATTAACGATAATCTATTATATTTCTTTTGATTTTATCCTGCTTTTGTGGACAGAAAGGACAGAGAGAATTGGCTTTTATTGCCGGCTGACAAAAAAGACAAAAAGACGTCCAGTCGATCACCTTCAGTCTGATCCATACAGGAAACGACCAGGAAATATGAAATCTGTATCATATTCAGGTAGAAATAACAAGTTTAAGCTGAAAACACAATTTTAAAGCAAAAATCATTTTACAGGGTGTGTGTGTGTGTGTGTGTGTGTGTGTGTGCCAAGGCGATTTGATGACCTCATAATAAAACACAATTAAACAGCAAAGGTATATGGCGTTACGTTTTGAGGCTCGTCGCCATGATGAACGTCGTAAAGTGTAAAAGTTGCACCTGCTGCTCTGTTGCGTGTAAGCTGACACGTGATGATTTATTCAGCCGCATAAAACACGGAGATGTTCTACTGTACGTCTCTCCTCTAAACGACTTCATCTGTTTCCTGCTGACTGGTAAATAGCCTCGTGTGTATCATCAGTAATATTCATCGCCCGACTTTCTAGATGATCATGAATTATTAACTCGTAGAAAAGACGAATCGCTCCGAAATGCTTCTCGCTGCGTCTCCGCTGGAAGCCATGTTTTATACGTTTCTGTTCCGATTCAACACAGTACACCGAGCCGAGTTCAATATGTTTTTCAGGAAGTTGCCGTGGTGTTGTTTTGTTGTTAACATTTCATTTCAGAAAGAGCCTTGATTCGCCGTGAACTCTGGGACGTGTTTCAAGCGTGTGCGCCGTCGCCAAGACTCAAACTGGAGAAACACATATTTTTCACAGTTTTCCAGCCAAAACGCACAAAGAGAAGTGAAAATGCAGAATATTTACTTCATTAAAAGCGTGGCAGCGATTTTTAAGTAAACCAAACGTGTCATCTCCACCTGAAATCCAACGTTTTACAGCTCGTTCTGTGTGTTATTCCGACCCGATCAGCCCACAGAAAGGGATTATTGTTTGGAAAATTCATACTTTGTTCCCTTTAATGTGTTCAGAGGGCAGCGTGATTCATCTGACAAGCAGCAGAATGAGAAATGCAAATTGTTAAGGAATATGTCCTGTTTGGTTTTGCCTAACAAATTTCAGAAAGAAAAGGCTGCCGCACGAAAGGAAAATAAGATACAAGATAAATTAAAAGAAAAATATAGAGCGCGATATTAAATAAAAGCGTTTTCATTTCCTGACAATAATACATTTGCAGAATGTGTTATTGAGTTCAAACTTTAATTTTTTTTAAATCTTTGAACCTGTGAGAACTCCTATTTTCATGTCAGACGCAGACCGTCCTTCAGATCTCAAATTATTACTTCAATTACTTCAATTCCAAACATCCGTCCATAAATGTTTGAATCCATATACAGCCGTGCATAAAATACTTATTCTGCCTTGTTGCACCATCAAAGTTGTAAAACTTGACTTTGAAATGCATCCAGTCAGACAAACTCACAGGAAGCTTCGTTTTTGATTAGTCCTTTAATTCTGTAACATGTTGACATCATCATGTAACATAATTTGAATTTACCCACTTTACTCTTCAGGCAAGAAGTTTGAGTCAGATTTAACCAAAAAATCATCAATATACTGTTTGTTTTACAATTTATTGCACTGGATATGACAAAAATACATACAATAAATGTGACTAATTAGTTTTAAAGAAGAATTAGTCAACAAGAGTGCATTATGTAGCCACTATGCTTAAAGGACCATACCATCCATTTTGTATGTTTGAGCCTTATATATTCAGTTTTCATACAGGTTACGTTACAATCATTTCCCAAAGGATAAAACCGTATTTCAGTTTTCCTGATATTTTACTAAATCTCTTAATCTTTCAAAATCAAATATTCAGTGATACACCCACCTTAAAAATCCATGTTTCTCCTGCTAATAGTTGCACAGCCTTATGAAGTCACGGTCCTTTAAATTTTTCCATAAATGCAGGTCTTCTTTTGGGACTATATTCCCTGGTGGAGGCATACATTCACCACGCTTTTTATTGAGCTTAAATGCTAAAATTACATAACTTCTATAAAAACCTGAATACACATCTTGTTGGTGATGATGGATTACCTATCCCAAGAATGTTTACAGTATCAACAAGTTGATTTTAATAGCAGAATGAACTGAAACCAATGGAGGTCTGGAAGGTAGGAAAAACATTTTTAATTCACNTTTTAAATTCACCGTTCCAGTAGTATGCTTTGGAAATGATTGTCAGTAACATTACGTGTATGAAAATAGAATATATTAGGCTCAAACATGCAAAATGGGTGGTATGGTCCTTTAAGAAATGATTTTTCATCAAGGCATCACTCCTATTGATGTGTTTTAACATTCTATTCCTGCTGTCTGCCTTCTGAATTATGAGGAAAGAGAATTATCATTCCATCCTTCAAAGACATGCGATTCCATCTGGTTTACCAATTATTGATCAGAATTTAATTCTTCAACAGGAAAACGATCCAAAATATTCATCAGAATGATGCCAAAATGACATCATTCAAAACAGAAGAAAAGGTTTTAGAATTCTGATTGGCCAGAGGAGGTTACTTTGACCAAACCAAAGTCTGAGCCTGAAATGACTTCTAAGTGCTTTGATGTGACTAATTCTTCTAGAAAACTAATTACTTACATTTATTTTATGTATTTTTGTCATTTCCTGTGCAATAAATTGTAAAACAAACAGCGTATTGATGATTTTTTTTTTTTTAATCTGGGTGTGGCCTCAGACTTCTGGCCTGTAGACTAAAGCGGGTAAATTCAAATGTGTTACATGATGATGTCAACATGTTACAGAATTAAAGGACTAATCAAAAACAAAGCTTCCTGTGAGTTTGTCTGGTACACACCTGCTTAGACACGCCCACAATGTGCACAGCTAGCAAGTGTTTGGCATCTAGTATGTGGGTGTTGCCAGGTGAGGCCTGAAACAGCCGGCCAATCAGAAGAGAGCAGGCTTTTCTGGTGGTGGCCTTAAAGAGGCGGTACCTAAAATAGATGAAAATAGAGCCTGAAATGCAAATAAGAACATGGAAATCTGTTTAATATGTCCCCTTAAGTCCTCTACTTCAGTAGTAGTACTGATGCTATGATAAAAAATACTCCTGCATTTAAAAGCTTGAGTAAAAATACACAGTATTAGCCATAATATTTACTCTTGTACTCATGATGAAGGGAATTGAAAGTCTTCATCTGCAAACTGCAATAGCCATTAAACGTTGGAGTATAAAGGCAAATCTTTTCCTGCTAAATTGAACGGCATTGGTACAAAGCAGCACAGTATGGATTTTGCAGCACTGAGTAAATATGCATACATACGTACCTTCCAGCCCCTATATGAGTCTCTGAGAACATTATTAACCAAACAACATGCCATAACCTTGAGCAGCATTTCTGTCTGCATCTATACACCGACCAGGCACACGGAATGCATTCAGCTCCTCCATCTCATCAGCTCACAAAAGAACACCATCAGGACTCCGGTTTGTTCCCGACTCAGTCTCGCGGCCTTTGTGCGGCTGCTCCTCTCTTTGTGAAGACGTATTTTCCTGTGGAAGGCAGCTGAATGCCGTGTGCATCCACGGGTGAATCACAGAGGAGAGGTGAGGGCTGAAAACAGATCTGAGGAGCAGAACGAGCCGCAGGGGCCGCTCATGAATTTCGGAATGGCGGCGTCAAATCTTTTCTCACGTACTCCTGGGTTTTCCAGATGACAGGGCTAGCCATGGAAGATTAGCCCATTTACCTTTCAGAAATCAATCAGCAATGAGGCTCAAGTGCCCGAATCTATTAAAAGATCTTTTCAGCTACTCTTCTGGAGTGCTGATGCTCTTTATTCACTTGCTTCTGTTTAACCAACGGCTTCATAAAGGAGATCATCGGGAAATACTTTGCAAATCGCTAATCGCCAAATCCAATGTCTGAAATCAATGGCATTGATTTATCAATTACTTCTGCATGTGTAGTGCTGCCACTTTGCTTTGCTTTGGGTGTCTGAGGTTTTAGCGGTCAGATGCAATATTGAAAGAGGCTTTTTACCAGGCAGTGGCTGATGCAGAGAGCTTAGGAGGCTGTCAGTCTTGATGTAAAGCTTTATTTGCAGAGCGACTTCGTGTGAACAGCCTTTTAGTCCTGCTAGCAGGACAGTGACATGTATTTATCTTGCAAGAGAGGAGGAATATCAAACGTGTTGAATAGGCTTTGCCTTGTCAGGAATATTGATTAAGTGGTTTTGGGTGTTGTCTCTTGCTTTGAATGTGTGTGTGTGTGTGTTCGTGGTCATGTGCATGTTATGCTAGTGCACGTGAATGTGGTTTTGTGCATCTTTTGTGTTTGCATTTGTTGTTTTCTTGGGGATTAGGCAGACAGCAATGAAAAAAGCAACATAAATCCTTTACAGAAATATATTCATGCTATGATGGGAAATATTTTATTACAAGCAAAAGCTCTGCATGAGAAATTCTACGAGTACAAGCAGTATCAGTAAACTTTACTCTGGTATCAAGAATGAATGTTCCTGTCAATGTCACATTTATTAAATTATATAAATCATTCAAAATTGGCGATTTTGAAATGAAATGATGTAAATTTTGCAGTGAAAATGGGTAACTTTAATTTTTGAGATGAGTTGAATTAAATTTAAAAGTTGGGTAATTTCCTTTGTTACACAAAGTGGAAATATTATACATGCAGGGGTCTATTTTCAATAATTTGCAATGATTTAAAGGGCAGCAAGACATTTAGCCACTTCTCTTTTCCCTGCTGCAGCACTGATGTGCACACTGAGTGAAAACAGGCCTACTTGAAGACCCCACTCCTGAAATACATTAGCCCTGAGCTGGAAACACCCCTAGACTGTGAACCTGGCTCGTATTCAGTGTGTTGTAAGCGGGTAAATTTAAATGTGTTACATGTTGATATAAACACGTAACAGAAGTAAAACATTCATCAAAAACGAACAGAGCAGTTAGGTTTACTTTTCTGGGTGCATTTCTGTTGGTTTTTAAGCTCATACGTCCTACTACAGTACACCATAAAAATGTGCAAGTGTAATTAAAAGCATAATGTCCCCTTTAAATAAGCCAAATGCATTATTGTAATGAAGCTGTTAACAGGATTGAGATATAAGGGTTTTACCAGCAGCAGCAACGCTTTATGTTGAATATAAAATCAGAATCTGCAAAGCGACAAATAACTACAACCGTTATGAGAATGTACTGGAGTAAAAAAGGCCAATTTTCTCTCTGAAGAGAAAATATAGCTGAAATATAAAGCAGCATAAAATGAAAATACTCAAGTAAAATACTCAAGTAAACTGTAAGTACGTCAAAACTCTTTCTGTTTGCATTGTTATTTAAAGTCTATTTTGAAAGTTGTGCAATGCTTTAATGTTTAAAAAAAATAAGGATCTGCATCCGCTCTACCTCGCTGCAGCACGACTATGCACACTGAGTGAAAACAGGCCATTTTAAGTTAAAGGACCATACCACACATTTTTATGTTTGAGCCTAATATATTCAATTTTCATACATGTAACGTTACTGACAATCATTTCCCAAAGCATACTACTGGAACGGTGAATTAAAAATGTTTTTCCTACCTTCCAGACCTCCATTGGTTTCAGTTCATTCTGCTATTAAAATCAACTTGTTGATACTGTAAACGTTCTTGGGATAGGTAATCCATCATCACCAACAAGACGTGTATTCAGGTTTTTTTAGAAGTTATGTAATTTTAGTGTTTAAGCTCAATAAAAAGCGTGGAGTGAATGTATGCCTCCACCGGGGAATATAGTCCCAAAAGAAGACCTGCGTTTATGGAAAAATTTAAAGGACCGTGACTTCATAAGGCTGTGTAACTATTAGCAGGAGAAACATGGATTTTTAAGGTGGGTGTATCACTTGAATATTTGATTTTGAAAGATTAAGAGATTTAGCAAAATATCAGGAAAGCTGAAATACGGTTTTATCCTTTGGGAAATGATTGTCAGTAACGTAACATGTATGAAAACTGAATATATTAGGCTCAAACATGCAAAATGGGTGGTATGGTCCTTTAATGCACCGATCAAAAAGGAAACTTTAAGGACAGTTTTGCTATGTTCAACACACCTGTAAAAATGAGGGAAAAATAACAAAAAGCAGTATATACAGCATTATATATCTCTGTTTCTGTTTATTTTTATGTTGATTTTATGTGTTAAGACCAAAATAAAGATAGACAAATTTAAAAAAATTATATTGTATGTAGCATAAATGCAGTTTGAATGACTTTAGATCTGAGAGGAGGAAAAAAAACTGATTTTATTAAAATAATTTAATCATATAGGCAGAGAAAAGAAATGAGATTCTGCAATGGAAAAAAAATTACACATTAGTTAAAATCTTAAAGAAAGATGATTTTTTTATGAGTTAACCCTCTGGAGTCTAAAGTCATTTTTACAGTTTTACTTTTCTCTGAATTTTTCTTTCATTTATCAACTAAAACGTCCAATTATAAACAAAATCCTTTACTGGACAGGAAACAGATTTTTGATAGTGAAAATCGTGACATTTATGCTAAAAAAAAAAAAAAAGNAAAAAAAAAAAAAAAGGATACCAAAATGACCATAAACTGCAAAAATCTTTCAACTCCAGAAGGTTGATTAGATGAATTTTTGTCAGAAAACTCGTCTCTCCACATCAAGACACAAAGTCGGTCTTTGAAAAGTCAAAGCTTCGCCACTTGCTCACTTTAGGCCAGATATTTGAGGACATGAATAGTACACAAGTTTATAGATTTCTGCACGCCATCGACGTGGGATTTCGCCCATGTCCACTATAAATAGTCAAACAGTCCGCCATGATTTCCCAGCTAAAGACAAGAACCAATCTCCTTCACACACACACACACACACACACACACACACACACACGTCTTCCTGACCTTCTTGGACACAGTCTCATTCAGACATGAGTGGGCACACGCATAGTCACAAGGGTTTTGCGCCATGCAGCTATACGACTCGCATTGCACATACATGCATTAACCTTGGTGCGGTGGTTTGAGGAATAATGGAGGCAGAACGCTGCAAAAGACAATACGTTTTACACAACACACACTTTATTGGCCTTTTCTCTTTCTGTGCGGTGCGTGGGCGTTTGAGTGTGTTGTTTGTCAGTTACTGGGGATACTATAAGTGTGTGTGGGCACAAGGTTGCTCTGTGTGTGTGTGTGTGTGTGTGTGTGTGTGTGTGCTGATGGTCAGTGTGGCTCATACGTGTAGCTTTGATTGTTTGGAGGTTATGCAGTTTGTGTGTGTGTGTGTGTGTGTGTGTGTGTGTGTGTGTGTGTGTGNCTTTGATTGTTTGGAGGTTATGCAGTTTGTGTGTGTGTGTGTGTGTGTGTGTGTGTGTTGTGCTGGTAAGTTCTGCATTAGCAGCCAGAGATTTCAGGCTCTGTCAGCTATGAAAGCGTAACGACGTGAGGAGATCGCCGCCGCCCACAGACAGCTCGCCCTCGTCCGCTAATTAAAACCCTCCATCGCTCCATGTCTCATTGGCGATCTCGCTCTATCCTTCAATTTCCCCCTTTTTTTTACTGTGAAATCTCTCCATCTCTCATTACTTATCCATCACTCACTTTCCTCCAGTCATCCCTCCCTCCTCTTCGCCAGCTCCCATTGGGCGGCGCAGCGTTTTGTTGTGTTTTGGGTGGTTAAGGTATAACAGGGTCCTGTGGGTCCTTCAGTACTGAGGTGTCTGTCATACGCCTGAGGAGCTGTGGAGAAGCTAACGAATGGAACAGATAGCTTTTTAAGCCTTACCCCTCCCTTCCACACACACACACACACACACACACACACACATCCTAACATCTCTCTGACAGCTCGCTGTTTACTCCCATAGGACCTGCAGCTTGGATCTGCATTTGCAGCTACAAACCGCGCCTCAGTTCCTGCTGTCGATTAAGCTATCGTGATGGTAGACAAAAAAAAAAAAAAAAAAAAAAAAAAAAAAACATAAGAAAGAAAGAAAGCCAACTGGGGGTTTTTCATGATTTTTGCATCTGCAGAGACAAGTTATCACTTTACGGTTTAACATTAATATTCGTTTTGCAGGCACACAGTTTCTCATCGTCATTCCTGCAGCTCGTGTGGCGTGTTTAGTGAGCGGGATTAGGTTGTCTCTGTGCAAACAAATTTCATGGAATTGTGCAAAGGCCAGAGCTAACAAAGAAAGTAGCTCGGCTCGCCGGGGGCCTGCAAGCTGTTATAAAATAAGACCTTCTCTGCATGGCAGGAATGTATTTGTAATCCTGAAACTGTACTGTATCAATAATCGGAGAAGCTAATATTGTTGGATGGCACTCTGCGCTCCCCGTTCTCTTTGTTTATTTACTGATGTGAAACTCAATTTCTCTGCCGCTGACTGGGTCCGGCGCTCTCTCTCTCTCCTTTTTTTCTCTTTCCGTCTCTCTCTTCCTGTTGGTTATGGTTTTAGCACATTCGTCTGAGATCGGGACATGTAAATCGGTTTTGAAACGTCCTCGCCGCCCCGGCCTTCACACGTGACGTCTCCGCTGCTCCTGCTGCTGTTGTTGGACATCTTAGCGACCCCGCCCCTCTGGAGAGCCTTGGAGCATAAATCCTGTTTTAAAAGCACAAGTGTATGTGTGTATGTGTGTGTGAGCCTCCATCGCTTCTTTAAGCAGATTTACAAAAACAGGCTGCTGGTGTGTGTTTGCACTGTTTGAGTAAATGGATAGATGAGAGGGATCACGCCAGCGAAGGCTCCCATTAGATGTTACTGCTGCTGTAGCCATGGATTATCGCTCCCTTATGATTGTTTGTGTGTGTGTGTGTGTGTGTGTGTGTGTGTGTGCACGGGCATGTGTTAGAAATAGAGAAGGAGTGACAGAAAGAGAAGGAAAGGGTTGGTGGAGGATGTTAGGGAATACCAGTGTAACGCGATGCATGTGGTTCACTTTATGTCACTTTGTGTTCATTTTAAACTGAGCAGTGAAGCGTTCAATATATCTTTATGAATTATAGATTACAATAAGATTAAAAAGAAAAATCACACAATAACATATATATATATATATACAGGCAGTCCCCGGGTTACAAATGAGTTCTGTTCCTATGGCTGTCTTTAAGTTGGATTTGTTCATAAGTTGGAACAGTTACATAAGGTGCGTATCTAGCATATATATTTTACCTTTCTATGCATAAGAAACATTAAAGAAACACTTCCAGATATCCTAAAACATCGTAAACATAATAATACAATACAGCAATAATAATAATACTAATCATGCAGCGGTGCACCGCTGACGATGCGCAGTGTTTTGATGTGCGTCGTAAAGTAGTGCACCGTTTATTATTACAAATCATTGTATGTAACTCTAATTTTTAATTTAAAAGGCTTTATGGCGGTCGGTTCATAAGTATGGATTGTTCGTAAGTCAGGAACTGCCTGTATAGATAGATATATATATATGTGTACATACAGTATATATATATACATACATACATATATATGTGTATATACAGTATATATATGTATGTATATACAGATATATGTATACATACAGTATATATTGTCAGTGTATACAGTGTCATAATGCATTTTAAACCTATTTGCATTTCAAATGTCCAAATGTATTTTTAAAGTTCTACATTTTTTCCTTGCAGTTATTTATCACTCACCATCAACTCATCTCATGATCAATAAATGATTATTCCACAGAGAAATGCCACATACACAGCGGTTACATGTACAGTAGCTAATCGGTTCCAATGCATTAATCATTTAAGTTCATGAATTTTACATACGTTGGTCTTTATGGTCATGATTAGGAACACTTGGTAATCACTGGGAGTGTGGAGATACAATCAGTTAAGTACTTAGTTAGCCTCACTGTGGGATTCCTCCGTGCATCACGCTAAAATAATGACAGATTTAAAAAAATGGAGTGAGAGTTTTGAAAATATCAGTATTAAAACTTAATCCAGCATGATGCTTATTATTCCACATCCTCAGACCTTTCCAGAGCCGTCCTTGTATGTTTTCTGTGAGTAGAAACCCATAGAGAAGCTAGGACGGCTGCTAATCCTCAACTGGAAATCTGCCGTCTCGTGCTCAGGTGGCACAAGCCGACTCGTCCTACAGAAACGCCCACATGTCTTGTTTGAAGTGAGCTTGGCTCTAGGAAACAACCTCCAGGTTCTGACATCAAAACCAGGAATCAAACCCCCTAATGGGCGCCCCGCTGTGGGCTAGAATTAGCAGGAATAACCCCTGCCAGCAGGCTTACTCCTCTAAATGTAAGGGCCTCCGAGGATGAGATGGAGGGTGGAAAGCGTGTAAGGTAAAGACTCCAGTGTATTTCAAAAGATTTTAGACAAAACGATGAAAGAACACACTGGTGAACATGTTGTAGAACACCTCGTACAACACGGTTCTTAAGACCTGGAACCTCCTTTGCCACTTCAATAATTTCAGTAATTTCCCTCAGGATAAATAAAGGTTTATCTTATCTTATCTTACTTTTATGCTGTTAGGGTGCAGAGAATTTCCATGAATCACCTGTTACCTGATACAACGAAAGAGGAGTCAGTAGGAGTTCAGCAATTAAAAAGACGGCAAAGAAGATGGAGAAGGAGATATTGTGTTCTTCCTCTTAGTCAGCGTATCAAGGAAGATAAAAAATTTTTTCTGTTTATTTAATAAATGTAGGTGTGTTACTCCAATAACAGAAAAAATGGTGAATAAAGCAAAAGAAAGGCCGCTGCAGCCAGATGTCTGATATTTACACCAATTACAGCCGAGGGGAGCTTTCAGAAGCAAAAAAACACTCAACAAACATTCACCTTGGAGGCACAAAGAACACATAAAGAGCCGGAATCACCGCGGCTTCAGCCTCTTTTTGATTTGCTAGTATCTGTTTACGCTTATGAAGGCGTGAGTATGAGCGCTCGTGGCGAGGGAACAAGATGGCGTGCTGGCGTGCGGGATCACATGCTTTCATTCATTGCATGTAAGCGTGTGACAGACATGAAACAGGACAGAGAGCCTGTGTGGAGACAGACAGCATCAGCGCCTGCAGCGAGCTCGGAGCTCACCGGTAACGTATACTTGCTCCTCACTGTACCAGAGAGAAGGTGACATCAGTCAATCCACTCTGACAGGGCAGCTGAGATAATAGCGGGCTTTGATTCCGTGCAATAACACCTGCCAGTCAAAATGAACGGCTTCATGATCGCAGGGAACTGCAGGCGTGTGAGTCATAGGAGCCAACACGTGAGCTACTGTATCTACAGTACCGTCAGATAATGTACAGCTTTATTTCTTATTTATTGATTTATTTGACAGCGAAAGCTTCTACCTGAGCGATTCCGGTACCGGGATTTTAATGATGTTTTCATGAAATACCGTTCACGGACGGCATATCGGTTAACCAACTAACGCGATAGCTGACTACGTGAGTTTTACGGTCACGTGAGGTTCCAAACGAGTGGTCACATGACCCAGGCAGCCAACAGTTATTGAGTTAGTGGCATGCGTAATGCAGAAGTTAGCGGCGCACATTAGCGCATGTAGCTGCATGATGTTAACGCTGTGAGAGAGAAACGAGTGTCGGAGCGGATCGGACGTTTGAAGATGGCAGAAGCCTGACTTTAGTGTTCTCAGGAAATATTTTGACTGTTCTCATGAATACATGTAAATACTTTTGTGGGTTTTTATCTGTTTTGACGTTTTTGTGCATTAGAAAATAGTTTTACACGTGTCAGTTTCTATAAGCCTGATATGTTGATTATTATANTTGTGCATTAGAAAATAGTTTTACACGTGTCAGTTTCTATAAGCCTGATATGTTGATTATTATATGATGGTTATTTTTTGTTATTTTGTACAATAAGAAACTCATTTTGGAGGTAAAAGTTAAATGTTGGTGAAAAGCAATATTTCACAGACACATTACTTGTGNAAACTCATTTTGGAGGTAAAAGTTAAATGTTGGTGAAAAGCAATATTTCACAGACACATTACTTGTGCCTGATGTAGAAATGCCATTTGGCACTCTGACGCCTCTAGGCCGTCTAGTACAACTAAGACTAAAATGTATGAAAAATTTTTATGCTTCACCTTCTATTACATCAAACTTGGTGGAGCTGCAGCTCAGAAGTTTTAGAACAAATCCAGTAGCACCAACNTTACATCAAACTTGGTGGAGCTGCAGCTCAGAAGTTTTAGAACAAATCCAGTAGCACCAACAGCTATTAAATCATTGTTATAGGAGTCGTATTCATCTCTAATTTAGAATTTTGGGAAAACGGAAGTAAAATGTTCATTTTTCTGTTGTATTTATTTAGCTCTCAGTCTGTTCTGGTGATAGTGACAGGAAATCTTACTCTATATCTAAATTCTCCAAAGTGTCACCTATCCATACAGCATAAGGTTGTGCATGTTGTCCTTATGGTTGTGGAGTTATTACAAATTGAATTTGTGCATGCCTTTTTTTAGATGAAAACTCCAAAAAAGAGCTCAGGGTAGAAGGGGCTAATAAACATTACTGCAAATGAGCCAGAATTAGCCAAAAGGCTATTTTTTACCTGTAGTCCCTGGACAGATGTTAAATAGTCGCCCTAAAAGAAATAAAATAAACAACAACAACAAAACAAATCACAGTAAATTGAAAATTAGTAATACATTAAAAGATGTTCTCAAAAGGAGAACATGATATTAAAAATCACGATACATTCCAATTCATATAAAAACATCAGCAGCAACAAAAAGACAGCAGGAGAGATAAAACACAACAAACTGAGATGACAGATAACAGCAGGCAGCAAATACTATTGATTTCTAATGCTGGCAGAACTGGTTATCAATTAACCATTTCTTTAGGTTAACTTTAAATAATCGATATGTGTTCAGTTTTCTGATATGAGCTGGAACAGTATTCCATTCGTGTGCAGCTTTTGAGAGGAAAACAAAAAAAACGTTACCTGCAGAGCATCATGCTAAATACCGTATATACTCAACTATAAGCCGACCTCCTGATGTTGTTCCATCAGTTTATTAGTTTAGCATATTACCTGTTTTTCTGGGTATTGTCATAGTATTCCTGTGATTTTCTGAAAATAATCCANTTTAGCATATTACCTGTTTTTCTGGGTATTGTCATAGTATTCCTGTGATTTTCTGAAAATAATCCATACTGGTAAACAGCTGATTACAGTAACTGACATTAGCTGACATTAACTTTTCCGGACTCCTCTTCCTTGTCTGAATCACCAAACAGTTCATTCCAGTCCTGCTCTGTGTAACGTCTTGTTACACGTATGATGCTCTTTTCCTCTTTTGAGTCTGTGTCGTTTCCATCACGTGTTGTATCTTATCTCAGACTTCTTGCTAATAAAGCACAAAACATGTTGAATGAGACTACCAAACAACGGTAGCGGTATATGAAACAGCATTTTTGTAAGGCCGTCTCTGATTGGCCCATTCTTTTGTCTTTGACCAATCACAGCAGAGCTTACTGGGCGCTGCAAAATGTACTGATAAGATGTTTAGTCAGGAAATATCTCATTCTAAGGTATGATTTAAACTATTTTCCATGATAGTGGTAATGGGTAGTATTTCCACCCCTGGAAATTTCCTTCTCTGGGATCAAATTTAAATTTGTTTGACACAAAGTTAAACCAGCGGTATCCAAGAATTCTCCTTAGAGACCAAAGACATCCAGTGATCGTTTCAAGTCACTGGTTTGCGTCCAGGTCTCACAGCCATAAAGTAAGACCAGGAGCACCAGGACTCTAAAGACTTGGACCTTCGTCTTCTTGCAGAGACATCGGCAGTGCCATACACTCCTGTCCATGAACCCATGACCCCTCAGGCCCGCCCCAAACGTCTCTCAACCTCATAGGACGAGCTCCCAGAGACATGAACGTCACTGCCGAGGTCATACAGGCCATTACACACCAGAGGCAAATAATTCGAGTGAATATTTCTCACGTTAATAATATTTTCCAGACGCCTGCCCCGTTAATGGAGCCTTTCACATCAATCTGGTGCTCAGTTTTATGAATCCTCCCAAAATGTTGTACCTATTTTAAAAGTGTGTTATCACGTAAGACAAAAGCGACGAGACGGATGGATGGAGACACAAGTGTAGAGGTTTTACAGATCATCTGTGCTACGATAAAATCTGCAGGGTGTGTATGTGTGTGTGTGTGTGGGATGAGTGTGCAAGCGACTTGGCCCATTTTACTCTCGTGTTCACTGTCAGGGCTCAGCAGGGGTCTGCGTTTGTGTGCACGCGTGTGCCTGCAAACTCGTGCATGCATGTGTGGAATGAGGAGGGTGAGCGAGAGGCCAGAGGAAGGAGTCTTTCAGGTGGAATAAAAGCATTACTGCAGAAGTAGAAAGGTCAGCTGTAAACTTGTATCAGACTGGTGGTGATCACCCTGTGCTGCAGATCTCTGAGGTATTGAGCAGGCACGCTCTAATGGCTTTGATATATGGACTACAGGACTCCCTGAAGAGGTCAATACCATAGCACTTTGTCTCTATGAGCAATGACCCTCTCAAGCTCCATTTAGAAGCTTTATATCTGCAGGAAATAGGCTGGAAAGGCCTCAGGCAGGGCACGGTGAAAGAGAACTAATATGAATGAAGTATTTTCTAATCACTCCTTCTGTGCTCTAATCATTGTCCCAATCAATCATTTAGTTATGGCGGTATAAGCATATTGCATGGGAGGTTATCAGAAGTAGATTTTGATGTGGTTGAGAGAAGAACAAGAGCGCCTGAGCTGAATGAACTGATATATCATTACTCAATTTGGGAGGGCAATGACAGAGTAAAGAGTGGTGTCTAATAGTGTTTAATCATTGCTTTAGAATCATGGTGAATTGCAAGGTTTAAAAAGAAAGATGGAAAATGTGTTGATTTATCCACATCTCGTCTGTAAAGCAGAGATAAAAGCCCGCTAAGAGAAAATGGAAACCGCAGCTGACAGGACACAGCGCTGTGCTTGATTTTGGCCAATTTCTTTTCAAACACATCAGGACATAATGGCCGCCATCGCAGTCCCTTCTGAGGGTATTGATTTGAAACTAACCTTTGCTGTGAAATATGAAAGAAGCCAAATAGTGTTTATGAATGTCCGCTGTAATTGGAATGAGCAGATGTTGCAATATTGTTCCATTGTGTTCAATAACAGACTTCTCATGCTATTTTTCTCCTCAACCCTGTCGTTTCAATCCCCTGTTTCCTTTCATTTTCCTCTGCTGGCCCATCCCTCTTCCTCCCTGCTGTCCTTTCCTCTCGCCTCTCTTCCTCCTCCTCCCCCTCCATCTTTCTCTCAGACTCTGAGCTGAGTGCTGTGGATGTGCTAAGTGACTAAGTGGAGCCCTACAAGCCATGGAGGAGATGGACAGTAAACCCTACCAGCCGTTGTCTAAGGGGCGCCATGAAATGGAGATGTCCTACACCAGCTCGTCTGATGAGAGCGAGGACGGCCGCGCCCACCACCGCTCCTACACCTCCCGCGAAACTCTGCCTGACTACACACATGAGCTACGCCTGACTCTCGGTTCCCACAGAGAGAGACAGAGCAGCTACAGCCAGCCCCAGCCAGGTATCTGGCATTTACCTGTTCGCCATACACACCAATGGCAAAGAGTTATACGCACAAATCGCTGTTGTTTCTCAAACACAAACACGAAGTCTTCAAATCCTTTACTTAGTTATATTCCATGTTCTTATCGCCATTTCTGGATCTATTTTAAATCCTTTACAATGCTTTAATGTGCAAAAACACTTTGCTGCAGCACCGCTGTGCATGCTGAGTGGAAACGTCTTATATACTCGAGTATAAGCCAATCTCGTATATACGCTGACCCCCGATTTTGACCTGCAAATTTAGATTTTTAAAGAAAGCCGTGTATAACCCTGATGTTGTTCCATCAATTTATTTGTTTAGCAAATTACCTATTTTTCTGGGTATTGTCATAGTATTCCTGTGATTTTCTGAAAATAATCCACGTACCGGTAAACATGATATTTATTTCAGCAGCTGATTACCGTAACTGACCAATCACAGCAGAGCTTACTGGCCGCTGCAAAATGTGCTGAATAAGATGTTTAGTCAGGAAATATCTCATTCTAAGGTATCATTTAAACTATTTTCCATGATAGTGGTAATAGTAGTATTTCCACCTCTGGAAATTTCCTTCTCTGGGATCAAATCTGAATTTCTCGTGTATAAGCCGACCCCCGATTAGCTTTGTGAAGTTTGGTAATAAAAGCTTGGCATATACGTCCAGTATATACATTCAATCTGACCAATTAGGGCTCCTCATACAGGGAAGGGCTCCTATAGATTCTTACTAATTCAAAATAAAGCGTTCAGGAAGGAAACAAAACACGCGTGCCCAAAAGCAGCAGATCAGCACCCAAAAAGGGAGCTACTTCTGGAAATGTTTGGCTACAGGACTAACCGGCTAAAAACCAACGGTGGGAACAAAACAAATCTATTTCTCCGCCTGAAGCAGAAACACCTGAGTGAATTCCAACACAGTCAAAAGTTGCCTGAGGAGAAGAGCCAGGCAGCTAATTAGCGATGCAAAACAAGCAGGAAGTGATGCTGACTCAGTGAAGCGTAGCTGGAACGTTAGCTAGCTGTACTTCCTGTGACAGAAAAAACTAATGGTGAAGCGTAGCTAGAGCGTTAGCTAGCTGTACTTCCTGTGACAGAAAAAACTAATGGTGAAGCGTAGCTAGAGCGTTAGCTAGCTGTATTTCCTGTGACAGAAAAAGCTAATGGTGAAGCGTAGCTAGAGCGTTAGCTAGCTGTACTTCCTGTGACAGAAAAAGCTAATGGTGAAGTGTAGCTAGAGTGTTAGCTAGCTGTACTTCCTGTGACAGAAAACGGTGGAGTGAAATTAGGAAAATGGTGACCTTTGTGACATGTGAACAGTGTTAGCTTAGCCGCGATGCTCACTTCACGTAAGTTCTTGGCCTTAACCATGTGCTTGTGGTCTTTCTGTTGTCTTTTATCCAATGACAGTAATATATTTGAGTTTATCACATGATAAAGTCTTAATCAGCAAAGTAAGCAGTAACTACAGTCAACGGATTAAATTTATTGTGGCAGAATTCCCACAAAATGCTAAACTGAAGTCCATGTAACAAAACTGTACAGCGCTGAGTAAATAGACTTTATTAGTTCCACCTCTGCACATGATTTAAGCATACAATCTCACACACACACACACACACACATACACACACTCAGAGATCCTTAAAAGGGCCTGTGTGAATTACCTATTACAGTCCTGTATGAACCAGAAGGACAGTCGGAGGCAGCCAATTACCTCTTCTCCACGGAGGTGATATTTCTCTCCCACAGCTAAACTAGGTCAACCCCAAACCTCTCTGGCCTCACCTGGGGTAGAACACCTCCCATCATTCCACACACACACGTTGACATATACACACAGAAAAAACCCTTCCCTGCTGGTGACAGGAGGAGAAATGGGCCAGTGCGTGCTGTGATGGATGGCCTTTATGCAGGTCATGTGTGGTGTTGAGAGAAGTTGCACCTCATCAGGTGCATGATGCTGTGCAGGTTCATCGTGATCAATAGATACTCTCCTCGCTCCCTCTCCTGCACCCCATCCTCTGCTTCTCAGCAAGACCTACCCACCATGCTAACAAGCAGCATTAGCTATTCATAACAGTTACAACACCTGACAAGCCGGCCGCTCCGGGTGCGTCACGGTTTGAATGCCACACGTTATGGATTTCATCGTGTTATTCGCCGTACAGAAACCTATCGACGGCCATTACTCATCATCAGGCCACTTTGATGTCTTCCAGAACGTTGTGAAGTCAAAGAGTATTTCCCCTTTTCAACAGTTACTCAGCCTTTCTGTTTCTGTAACAAATAACATCCCCTGTCATCAGCGTCATATGGTGAGCTGCAAAAGACCCCCAAAGCAGCCTTTCAAATGTCAGTGGCAGCCGGTTCTACGAGGCACATCTGTTCATCTTTGGGCATCAGAGCTATATATAATACACCCTACCTAAGTAACCAACTGTTAAGGGGGGACATCGCCTCCAGTGACTTTTTTAATGGATTATGGTGTTCCCAACAAGGATCAGCCCTTTCCTCATCCCGTTCATCATATTTTCCTTCATTTTTTTTTACCTCTCCATCTTGTTCTCTCTCCTCCCTTCATTTCCTGTCTTCTCTTTTCCCATTTGTTTGTCTTCCTGGAAACTAAAGACATCAGATTTCTGATATAGTATTACTGTATACAACCGGTGATTTAGTGAGTATAATGTGTGTGTACCAGGGATGCGCACACACATTTTGAGGGGGAGGGGTTCACGCCAAGTACAAGGCCATTCCTCTGATATCAGATGATAATCAATAATCAGTAACGGCTCCCGCGCAGCTGGAGCAGCAACGACAATGATCATTATTATTGATTTATTCTTCTAGAGGGACACTTCAGCCAATAAGGGAAAAGGGGCAGTGTCTCAAAGGCCCCC
>VXCM01004951.1:78069-98069 GCA_014773175.1 Lucifuga dentata
CACGTCTTGTTGGTGATGATGGATTACCTATCCCAAGAACGTTTACAGTATCAACAAGTTGATTTTAATAGCAGAATGAACTGAAACCAATGGAGGTCTGGAAGGTAGGAAAAACATTTTTAATTCACTGTTCCAGTAGTATGCTTTGGGAAATGACTGTCAGTAATGTTACATGTATGAAGATTAATATATTAGGCTCAAACATGCAAAATGGCTGGTATGGTCCTTTTAATTTTGGGGATGATCCAGATCCAGGGACGGATTCTAGAACTTTTAAAACTAATTCCATAAAATTGCAAGAAAGAGTGTTTGTTTGTTTGTTTTTTCCAATATATTGTCAATTTCTTAAAAAGTAATACACCAATCGCAAAAAAAAAAAAAAAAACNAAAAAAAAAAAATCAGGCATATTTATCTCATGATAGACTATAAAAAGGTGCAGTTTGATCCAGATTAGGATCAGGATTTAGGGGATTGGAATAGAATTGCTGGACAGTAACAAACAGAGCTATGAACATGCATCAGCTGAGATGATTTGTATTCAGTAGCGTACAAACGGTTTGATGAATCTTTAATGCTTACAGAAGTAGATCCAGAAACTGTTATGACATTTGTCATATAATGTATGACAAATTTTACTTTAGGCTTGTCCAGCTTGGTGAAAGTATACACTCTAATGTGTGCCCTTCTACTCTGAGTACAAATGTACTGTATATATTTGCTTAAAAACACTTTATTCTCTTGGACCTTTCAGCTGTCAACATATACACCCAGGTTGTCTTCATCAGGGGTTCTCAATTCTGGTCCTTACGTACCACAGGCAGCACATTTCCCATCTCTCCCTGCTTTACCCACATGTGATTACTTAAAGGACCATACCACCCATTTTGCATGTTTGAGTATTATATATTCAATTTTCATACATGTAACGTTACTGACAATCATTTCCAAAGCATACTACTGGAATGGTGAATTAAAAATGTTTTTCCTACCTTCCAGACCTCCATTGATTTCAGTTCATTCTTTATTAAAATCAACTTATTGATACTGTAAATGTTCTTGGGATAGGTAATCCATCATCACCAACAAGACGTGTATTCAGGTTTTTTTAGAAGTTATGTAATTTTAGTGTTTAAGCTCAATAAAAAGCGTGGAGTGAATGTATGCCTCCACCGGGGAATATAGTCCCAAAAGAAGACCTGCGTTTATGGAAAAATTTAAAGGACCGTGACTTCATAAGGCTGTGTAACTATTAGCAGGAGAAACATGGATTTTTAAGGTGGGTGTATCACTTGAATATTTGATTTTGAAAGATTAAGAGATTTAGCAAAATATCAGGAAAGCTGAAATACGGTTTTATCCTTTGGGAAATGATTGTCAGTAACGTAACATGTATGAAAACTGAATATATTAGGCTCAAACATGCAAAATGGCCAGTATGGTCCTTTAAGAATTTTACTAAAGAGAATTTAACTTAACATCCTTTTTATCTTCCAGTACAGTCTAGGATGCATGACGGGTTGAAATTATGATTCACATATATTCATCCTTGCTAAACCTCAGTGCTTTGAATGTTGGGTAAAAGCTGATGAAGTCCAGTGAGGGCGACTTGTATGAAAATATTACCAGGGATAATTTAACGGCAATAAATGCAAAATTACTCAACAAAATGTATTTTCTCTCTAATCACCTACTAAAAACCCTTCCTGTAACATTTGCTTGAACACAAAATGGTTTAACAACTTTTCAGTTCACCGTTATTCTATGTTTGTTTCTTACAAGGAAATTGCCTATTTGCTGCTGAATTGCCCTCTTGTAGCCAATTTGAGCTAAACAGTAGCGGCTAGCGGTGACTGATCCTGCTCTGGTTTAATTCCAGCAGAACAGTGTGAGAGCCACAGTTGGTCGTGACCCCATCAAACGGCACAGCAGGACGCATCACTGGTCAATGGAGTGGTCAGCAGGACTGTGGCTTTTATTAAAAACACTGCGGTTCGTGTTCGGAGGAACTAAACGAACTCGCATATTAACACACTAAGTCAGAAGACGGGAATTCTTTCTTTCTTCAGCATCTGCAGCGTAGCTTAAAGGGTTCAATGTATGCCTTAAGTTTCTATTTTATAATCACATCGCTTCCATCACTTCCACTTACACATTCTAAACAGTTAACAAAGATGGCAAAGGAGAAAATTTACTCAACTCACTGCAGGGAAAAAAAATAGAGTTCAATTGAATAGAATTGAATTGAAGTGTAACCAGAGGACCTACGCAGTATATCTGATGTTCTCAGATAACAGGTTGATGCTTCGGATTGGAAGGCATTCTAATACCTGAAAGCATATGAAGCTCAATTTTTCCCTCAGTCTGAATCAATATTAATAAGGTTTGATCTTTATCTGATCTCTTCACCCCACCAAGGAGAATATAGATGAGATCAGTGCTCTGTTTGAGCAGCAGTTCAATACATCTCCAGCTCAGTAACACACATCAGACAGTCGGAACAGGATATATCTTTCCTGCAGATGGTTAAGAAAAATCAAGGGTGGCATTTTGATTTGGATTTCTGTAAAAAGTTTAATAAATGCTTGCTCAAATAACAGCCTGTGTATTGACGTAATTTGGGAGATCTTTGATGTTTGGATTGCAAATGCCAGACTCTAAGAAAACACCTGGTCATTGAAATTGTAAAAGCAAATAGAAACACATGCCAGGATTAGAGGTTTGTATGTCTGTTTACCAATCTGCATCTCTCTCTCCTCTAGACTTAGAGTTCTGTAAGCCCGGACAGATGAGGAGCCCAGACTACCACATCCACCCACAGCAGCAGCAGCAGCGTCAGGAGGAGGAGGAGGAAGCTTTGTGCTCTGGACCTGCAGCTCACGTCCACGGCCGTGGCTACTCCCTGGGCATGGGCTCCGACGTGGACATGGAGCCGGAGGTGGACCCGTCTCCTGCTCACGGCCTGCAGCACATGTGGATGCGTGGCCTGAAGTCCGAGCAGAGCTCGTGCCTGACGAGCCGCGCCAACTCTGCCCTCTCTCTGACCGACACTGAGCATGACAGGAAGTCTGAAGCTGACAACGGTGAGTCTTGTGCTGGAATTATCCATTACTATGGAATATGCACAGAGGATACTGGGTTTCAGAGCAGCGCTGGCTTAGCAGATGGTTTAGTGCACTATTGACAATGCATTTGTGTGCATGCGGGTTGTTAGGACGTTCAGCATGCAGGAATGTGCTGAAGTCAGGATATCGCTCTGCTTTTTTTTCCCCCTCTGAATCAATTTCGCATTACATCGTCACGGTATCACATTATGTTGTTTGTAAGCAAGGAAAACATAGAACAAACAACATATGACATTATTTCACTTTTCCAGGGTCAAATCACAACTTTAGGCAGTTACATGATTTAACATGATTTTCAATGAATGCTAATGTTTACTCCGTAATTTTTACCGGGACTTAAAGGTGTGTAACTGATGAAAACGCCAATGATGCTGGAGGCGGGGCGAATAAGTCCATAACTGTCCGCTGTTTCTCCACGCCAAGAAAATTATGAAAGAAAAAAATTATGTTTGCTTAGTTTAACTTAACTTTAATTAACATTATATTGTGCAGTGCAAAGGCCACTGGCTAGCCCACTGATGGCTGCGTCCCACCGAAAAGTCCCGCCTCTCCCGATGGCCAATCCGACCCTGCTTACTCCTCTCTTTGAAGGCTTGCTGACGTGACTAAATACAGAATGCGTGCAGTTGTTTATTTAGTACCTGAAACAAGCTTTAATTATAGAGTCCAACAACGAACATCCACAGCGATGTCTCAGCTGAATATCCATTAGAAACTGAGGCAGATTTGGGGTTTTTTCACCTGGGAAACGGGAATCTTAGGGGTCCAAACTCTACCTGACCGTCTGGTGGGAGCCAGAGGGCAAATGACAACTGCCTCAGTGGGAAAAAAAGCCTGGAAAGGACTGGAAGTGAGGAGGCGGGGGTGAAGATGTGCGGCCAACTAGAGAAGAGTCTGGGATGGTGCCAGCGATCTGTCTTGAGCTGCTGGGCTTGGCTGGGCTCCCTGCAGATGGAGAGTTAGTTAGAGGTGCACAAAAACAAAGACAGAGCTCTCCAACCCATCCCCAAGGGCGCTGTCTGTTTATGTGCCTCAGAAAGGTGGAACGCAGCGGCAGAGAAGAGGAGGGGTGATGGAGAGAGAGACAAAAGAAAATAAAAGAGGGGAGAATAAGAGATGGGGACGAGCAAAAAGTGGTAATGGGAAAATAGAAATGGTAATGTAATGGTATAATTAGAATGAGAATAAAGGAAGGAGCAGTTTCGGGTGAGACAGGTGAAGGAGCAGCAGGAAGCGATTGAGGATTAGACAAAGATGGTGGCGGAGGGAGAGAAAGAAAGAAGAGTGGAGGAGAGATCATGCTTGGAAGAGATTTGGAAGTGCTTGTTTATGTTGAGATGCACCCAGGGTGCTGTTTGATGTGAAGGGGGGGATTGACATGGAGTCAGCCCCGTGCAGAATCGCCCAATCGAGGAAAGAGAGAGTGTGTGAAAAAGGAGAGAGAGAGAGAGGTTTCGGCATTACACAGCAATCAATTTGTGATGGCTGTGTGCATATGGACCAAAGTTATTACCATTTGAGATGAGGGACTCCATCTTTATCCAGGGTCAGAATGAAAGCTACAGAGACGGGCAGATGGGCGTGCAGCAGAGGAAACAGAGAAGCAAATGAGGATGGATGAAGCCTGAGACGTGAGAGGAGAGGATCCGAATGTTCAAAGCTTTCCCTTTTACTGCCAGGGATGGTTTATATGGGGCTTTCAATGTCATGTGTCACATGAAGAGCTTGCATGACTCACCCAACCTTGAAGCTTCTCTCTCTTCTTTAAAGATGGAAAGTTTTTCTGCAAATACCTGATAGAAGTACAGTTGCTGAGGTACATGTACTTCAGTATTTCCATTATGTGGTGACTGTAGTTAGGAGTTGTTTTGCAGATTAAAGCTGTATTTGCACAGGATGAGCATTATCTGGAGACCTATTTTGATTCATAACATAACAAGGTTATCTCTGAACTTAATGCAAATCTGCCATGTCTGTAATTTATACTGTATGTAAGGAATAATAGTGATAATATTTGTCCCGTGCAAATCAGAATCTCAGTAATTGGGGTCACAAGGAGTCTTTCTTTATCCTGCAACTGTTTTGTGCCTCTTTCCTGGCCAATGGCTATTGAGACCGACATAGAATATTAAAGTTTTTACAGCATGTTTGGGTGAAAATTCTCTTATTCATGCCTAGTGATGTTGTCAGATTTTAGTTTTGGTGCTGAATGATCTGCTTTAGGTACTACAATATATTACCATTGTGTACATATCTATAGTTTAATAATTGCAGCCCCAAAACCTTCAGAATTTCATGGAAAACTCTATCAATATTCCTTCACAGCCTTCATCACTATCGGCCAGGAGAGATGCACAATGAAAGGAGCAACATAATGAAGACTCTTGGGAATTTTTTTTTTTTTTTTTAACCCCAGTTATATACGATAGCGTATTAGGGCCATTTAAGATGAAGAAAAAAAAGAGGAGAGCATTATTTTGGGGTTTTAAACTGGCAAATTGCGAGTTTTAAAACTCAAAAATTTGCTAGTTTTAAAAGTCTGTACAATTATCATATGCTTATGATAATTAGATGATTTTGCACTAAAAGCACAAGTATTTCTTTATTGCTAAATCCAATGNTGCTTATGATAATTAGATGATTTTGCACTAAAAGCACAAGTATTTCTTTATTGCTAAATCCAATGGCAAAGTATAATTTAATAAGGTCATGTACTGCAGGCATAATCACAATGTGAGGCAGTTCCGATTCCCTCTTATTATTTTTCTGAGTTTAAAAACTTGCAAATTTGCCACTTTTTAAACTCGCAAATTTTTGAGTTTAGAAACTCAAAAATTTGCCAGTTTGAAAACTGGCAAATTTGCCACCTTTTAAAGAAAGGAGCAAAATAATAAAGACTTCTTGGGAAATTTTGTTGTTTTTTTTTTTAACTCAAAAAAAAAAAAACCTCACTGATGTCAGAAAAATAATAAGAGGGAGCTGGAACCACCTCATGTTGTGACTATGTCTGCAGTACATTAAATTATACTTTATTAAATTTGGAGTTTTTAAAACTCAGAAAAATTAGGAGAAATGGAGAATCGGAATTAACCGTCTCACATTGTGACTATGCCTGCACATGACCTTATTAAATTATACTTTTCCATCGGATTTAGCAATAAAGAAATNACTATGCCTGCACATGACCTTATTAAATTATACTTTTCCATCGGATTTAGCAATAAAGAAATACTTCTTCTTTTAGTGCAAAATCATGCATTATCATACACATACAGACTTTTAAAACTGGCAAATTTTCAAGTTTTAAAACTCTCAAATTTGTGAGTTTAAAAACTCAAAATAATGCACCCCTCGGTTTATTTGGGGTTTTTTTTTTCGTCTTATATGGCCCTAATACGCCGTTGTAATTTCATGATACTGATTGCCAGTGGACTAAAATTATTGCATGACCTCTATTTCCTGAACAATAGTCGGTAATTTGAGATAATTTGAGGGAAATTTGTCACTTGATAAATTGCAAACTTACACAGCTCAGGCTTTAGATGTTACACAGAGTTACTACAAATCTCATTAGGTACCACATAGTACTCATCCTGTAAAAATAGTACATAAGACTTGCAACATTCAACATGAGCTAAAAGCATAAATTACTCCTGTTTCTAAGTAAAAACCTTGTTCTACTGGCACAAAGTGTTTTTGGCATGATGATAAGAGGTAGAAGAAGATGAAGAATTTCTTCTTAAGCTTAAATCCTTTAACTGACCTGAAAACATGAAACTCCTTCAAATTTTTGGGTGAATTTGTGTCTCCAATTTTTTATTATTCCATTCCAGAATTTTAATTATGTCTGTTCAGACGCTCAAAAGTGCAACCTTGTACGGCTCTCTGACATGCAAGGTTGTTCATACTAACAGATGAAAATCTCACATTTCCACGTTTTGGGGATATTTTTTAATAAATATCCCCAAAGTTAAATTACTGATGTTAATGCGTCAGTAATGTAACAGATAAATCATTCATAACAACAAGTGCTGCAGAATTTTACTCGTTTGCCATTTCTGTACTACTTTTGCAGAATTTGAGTGCTTATTTCACTTCTACTACACTTTTTCCTGCCTGTGGAACATATTCTTCCTCTCCTTGTTACTCAGACTTTAACTCTTCCTCCTCTCCCTGCTTTGCACTGGTATTCTTTACTTGGCAACTTTTTTTTTTTTCCTCTTGCCACCAACACCCCATTTATTCTCATCCTCTTCCTGTCCATCTCTCTCTGACACGTGGCCAGGTGTGTCCATGCGTGGCATCCTCTAATAGAAAATGCATTATGGATGTCACATTTCTCTCCATCAGCACAACAAAGTCTCGAACGCCCTTCTGTTCCCCGCGATAATGAAAGTTAGAGCCATTCGCAAAAAGATGTTGGTGGAAAGGGGCTGAAATCAAAAAGCTAACGTTCCTGCCAAAATGAAAGTGTATTTTAAGTCGGCTCGACCTTGCTCTCCCTTTGTCTTCAGAGCTCGCCCCCCCTCCCAAACCCATTAATGATGTCAGCTTCAAACTGGCAGGAATCCTTTTGTTCCTGGTCTGATTGAAGCTGACAAGTCAATTTAGTCAGTGTGTGTGTGCGTTTGTGTGTGTGTGTGTGTGTGTGTGTGTGTGTGTGTGTGTGTGTGTGTGTGTNAGTGAAAGACAGATTAAGAAAGAGTAAAAAAAAAAACGAGAAAGAGAAAGAGAGTGTGTGCCCAGTGTTTGCACAGATATCTATATTCTGTTTCATCTGCCTTTATGTGTGTATATATATGTGTGTGTGCGTTGGTGGGGGCATGTCCAACTGTGACACCTCCCCTGAGGAAGGCTGGAGGCGTTCTGAAACACCAATCAGACCAGCTGACAAACTCAAGCAAACATCAACACCTAGAACCTACGACACGGTAATACAGGAAGAGACGAGATCGGCAGGAGAAAGACAAAATGTGCTTCAGCTGCAGTTTAACGCCGTCATGCTTAAAGGACCATACCATCCATTTTGCACGTTGGAGCCGATATATTCAGTTTTCATACATGTTACGTTACTGACAATCATTTCTCAAAGGATAAAACCATATTTCAGCTTTCCTGATATTTTGCAAAATCTCTTAATCTTTCAAAAATCAAATATTCAAGTGATACACCCACCTTAAAAATCCATGTTTCTCCTGCTAATAGTTACACAGCCTTATGAAGTCACGGTCCTTTAAATTTTTCCATAAACGCAGGTCTTCTTTTGGGACTATATTCCCCGGTGGAGGCATACATTCACTCCACGCTTTTTATTGAGCTTAAACACTAAAATTACATAACTTCTAAAAAAACCTGAATACACGTCTTGTTGGTGATGATGGATTACCTATCCCAAGAACGTTTACAGTATCAACAAGTTGATTTTAATAGCAGAATGAACTGAAACCAATGGAGGTCTGGAAGGTAGGAAAAACATTTTTAATTCACCGTTCCAGTAGTATGCTTTGGGAAATGATTGTCAGTAACGTTACATGTATGAAAATTGAATATATTAGACTCAAACATGCAAAATGGGTGGTATGGTCCTTTAAAATTGATGCAGTAAGGAGGTGGACGGTTCCATTTTGTAGCCGTCTGCATCTTCTTCCTCGCTTTCATGACGAATACTCGGCGTTTTGGTGGCGATGTAGGACAAACCGCCCCAAACACAAAAATAGACCAGCAGAAATAGGGTTTCTGTTTCATCCACAGGCGGTGAAAAGAGAGCTGTTGCTACTTAACGAAGAAAAGTTGTTTGCTATTGTTAGTTTTTCCTTCTTGCCTACTTCTTGTCTAATTATCGATGAAGCCGCATTTACGTCACACGTTTAAAAGATCGAGTGGTGTACGACCCTCAGAAGCGACCTCCGTGGCGAGCTGCTTTGGCCACAATTACGTCACATTTTCCCTACGCCCTCTATCACGTCTGAATCCGTGTTATACATAAACCAGGCTTCAGGCTTCACTTTTGCACCAATAGTTTTGAACTAAATTAGACACTACTGCTACTGTTATCCTGAACTGTCCGTAATTGGAAATGTTTGGTTCCTACAGCGACTTCTTTGCTCACATTTGCTTCCTTGAAAACTATGGAAATTAGAGCAAGTTTCCGTACATTTTCACAACACAAACATACAACCTACCTCTGATTCCTCGTCCTGAGGGACGTGCTACTGTCTAATGTCGAGAAAAACATCGCATCCTCTTATACCGACAGTTTGAAATATGCTAATTGCTGCCCCAAAATTGCATCTGCTGCTTTGATTATTGTGATTGTCTTGTTTCACGATGTAATTTCTTTTTTTTTGTTTTTTTTTTGCTTTGCGTTACGAGTAATTCCAAATTCCAAAAAAGAGATCAAGGTCTTTTTGTTTTGCTTTGCACAAAAACAAGCTGAAAACAAGCATTTAAAAACTTCATTCCAACCAATCCGTCTTGCGAGCTCCACCCGGCAAATCCCAAACCGTCANTTAAAAACTTCATTCCAACCAATCCGTCTTGCGAGCTCCACCCGGCAAATCCCAAACCGTCAGAAAACCTCCCAAAACGCTTCCTGAGTTCCTGCGGTGTGAAAGCAGCAATTAATGCAAAGATAGTAAGGAGAGAGAGAGAGAGAGAGAGAGAGAGAGAGAGAGAGAAAGAGAGAGAGAGAGAAAGAATAGATTTGGTGTCAGTTATCTGAATTACTGCAGTGTGGAATAATAAAAAACTACATTAGCTGTATTATCTGGGTTACAACACTGTCCTATAATGAGATGCTAATTAATTGACCATTCTTTCATTAGTCTAATCAGCTTTGGATTTACTCTGGCCTATTATCTGTCTTCTCGGTTTATCATTTTTTTTGGCTTTTGGGATTGACACATTGGCATGCCGCAGACAGCTCCTTGTTTTACAGCAGCACTTTTCATACATCACTTGTCCTTAAAGCAAAAGGCTTCTGAGGCAAACTGCAAACAGGAAGCCAATGAAAGGCTCCATCATTCATTATGGCAGATAAAGTTCTGCGCTAAAATGCAAATATCTGCGTAATTACCATGGCTGGGGTAAGCGCTGGGTTCTGATTGGCCGCAGGACATCCATTATTTTTTTTTCAACTTGACAACTCCCTTATAACTGTCTGATCACGGCGCTAAATTAATACACTACAAAGGTTTGAGTGTTCCATTTCCGCTGTACAACTGGCAGATAATGGTTTGAAGAAAATGGCTTTTTAAATTGCCTCGAACAGTTAGAGTCCCTGAGTTAGCAATCAAGCCTTATGAAAGCAGCCGCACTCGACAACAGCGTTCCGTTTGGATGTCGTCCCCAGCCGACATACGCTGACCCGATCGGGGCCGACATGGTTTCCAGCTAAAAAAACACAAAAGTGTCGCGCTAACGATCATTTAGCATTTAGCTAATTTCACCTCAACAGCTTCTTGGGTTTAATTTCAGCACTGCGCAGGCACTGCAAAGTTTTAAAATGAACACACTGGTTTCTCTTGGCAGATTTAAAGGTTTGCTGCAGGATTTTAATGCATCATCATCTAAATGTCAATGCTACGGGAATGTTTTATTGCGTTGTTTAAGTGTTGCTGCCACTCTTATGGTCTCATTATAGTGTGTTTTGGGGAAATTATTTCTGCTAAAAATCTTAAAGGACCATACCAGCCATTTTGCATGTTTGAGCCTAATATATTCAGTTTTCATACGTTACATTACTGACAATCATTTCCCAAAGGATAAAACCGTATTTCAGCTTTAATGATATTTTGCAAAATCTCTTAATCTTTCAAAATCAAATATTCAAGTGATACACCCACCTTAAAAATCCATGTTTCTCCTGCTAATAGTTACACAGCCTTATGAAGTCACGGTCCTTTAAATTTTTCCATAAACGCAGGTCTTCTTTTGGGACTATATTCCCCGGTGGAGGCATACATTCACTCCACGCTTTTTATTGAGCTTAAACACTAAAATTACATAACTTCTAAAAAAACCTGAATACACGTCTTGTTGGTGATGATGGATTACCTATCCCAAGAACGTTTACAGTATCAACAAGTTGATTTTAATAGCAGAATGAACTGAAACCAATGGAGGTCTGGAAGGTAGGAAAAACATTTTTAATTCACCGTTCCAGTAGTATGCTTTGGGAAATGATTGTCAGTAACGTTACATGTATGAAGATTGAATATATTATACTCAAACATGCATAAATGGCCGGTATGGTCCTTTAATGTCAACATTTTCTTAATTTATATGCAATTTATAAGCAATGTTTGATCATCTTATTCTATGTTTTATGTTATTTGTCTGTAACTTTATGTCGTTGCTGAAAATCTTTGACCAGGACGCTCTTCTTGAAAAAGAGATTTTTAATCTCAATGAGGTTCTCCTGGTTAAATAAAGTTTAAAAAAAAACAAAACAAAAAAAACATTTTAGTTCCACATCATAATTCTGTTCTTCACAAGTAAAGAATTCTTCCTGGACTTGTTAATGATAAACAGACTGAAAATTCCAAGATGGGTAGTTCCAATAATTAGACTAGATAAATAATCTGCAGCATAATTGGTTGATATGATCAGATAGTTTTCACTTTTTCATATTTGTCAACCAGAACAGGCATTTCTATACCATATTATCTTTCTTTGAAATGGACATTTCAGGGATATATTCTGCTTTTTGTTGTTTTTCTTCATTTTTATGCAGTAATTTAGTAGGAATTTGTGTTTTAAAAACTTAAGGTTGACGCCGATAGAAATGCATCCAGTAAGCCAAGCACCTCACTGAACTGTCCTGAAAAGTTCGTGTTTGATTAGTCCTTTAATTCCGTAACATGATGACATCAACATGTAACACATTTAACTTTACCTGCCTGCACATCTGGTTAGACACACCTGAGAAATATGAGGCTAATTAATTTAGCGTGGCCAGCATCTGTGTTTCTAAGTTACCTAAAATAGCCTGTTTTCACTCTTTGTGCACAGTGGTGCTGTAGCAAGGGAGAGTAGAAGCAGCTAGATGGATTTTTTTTTTTTTTTTTTTNTTTTTTTTTTTTTTTTTTGGAAAGCATTTTTCTATTTGGAAAGCATTGCAAAGCTTTCCAAATAGAGCCCTAAATGACCATAAGGACATAAAATCGATGTAATATGTTGTATTAGGTTACTGTGGGCAGTGTTGAAAATCAATTAGCAGGGCTTTTTTACATAATTATCATGGAAACATGGAGAAAGTCAGAATTGCAAATAAACGATGAGGAAGAATCATTGCTAAAAGGGCTTCTGAAAGTGTTATCAATGGATGTGGAATTATAACGAACCTAACAAACCTAAAATTTAAAAAAAAATACTTTTTCTACCAGCTGAAAATTAATCAGGTTCATCGTTTTTGGATTTTTGCTGAATTTTTAAAAGGAGCAGATCAGCTTAATTTTGTTTTAAAGTGATTTATTTTGCTTTGCATCCAAAAGTCTTCTGCTGTTTGGTTTACGGTAAACAAGGCCATCAAGCTGCGAGGACAATTTAGAACAGGAAGTTCCCAACAAAAAGTGAAGGAAATCAAAAAAAACACAAACAAGCTGCTTTCATGTGTCAGAGATTCTGATAAAGCTATTTTTCTCATCCAATTTCCACTCTGCTTTTTCCATTATTGATTCATTTCATCTGAATTCACCCATGTTTTAATATCCAAAGTAAACATAAAAAAAAATCCTTGATATTTTTAATAAAATCTCAAATTAATGAGCCCTAAAGTTGAAACAGGCTCAGAGGTATTATGAGATGAGCAGTACATCAATGTTTAGAGGTTTCAGTCTTCTATTGCTTTAATTATGGCGTTTAATGAGGCAGCTAAGGACACACTCATTTATTTGGTTTGTGTTGATCTTAGTTTATATGAAAATACATTTAAAAAGAGAAACACATTGTGCTGTAGCACCTTGATTTGTGAGGTATTTAATTAACAGGATTCACCAATAACAGATATTTCTGTTGGGTTATTTTATATACTGTATATACTCCAGTGTCAGCTGAGTTTTTATTACCAAATTTCACAACGTAAATTGGGAGTTGTACATGAGAAATTCAAATTTGATCCCAGAAAAGGAAATTTCCAGGAGTGGAAATACTACCCATTACCACTACCCATGAAAATAGTTAAATCATACCTTAGAATGAGATATTTCCTGACTAAACATCTTATCAGCACATTTTGCAGCAGCCAGAAAGCTCTGCTGTGACTGGTCAAAGACAAAAGAATGGACCAATCAGAGACAACTTTATAAAGTGCTGTTTCATATACAGGTACGGTACTGTTATTTGGTAGTCTTGTTCAACATGTTCTGTGCTTTATTAGCAAGAAGTTGAGATAACATACGACACGCAGTGGAAACAACACGGATTCAGAAGAGGAAAAGAGCGTCGTATGAGGCTGGTTTCAAGATTCAAGTCAGATAATGTCAGTTACGGTAATCAGCTGCTGAAATAAATATCATGTTTAACAGTATGTGGATTATTTTCAGAAAATCAGAGGAATACTATGACAGTACCCAGAAAAACAGGTAATTTACTAAACAAAATAAATTGATGGAACAACATCAGGGGGTCGGCTTAAAAATCTAAATTTGCAGGTCAAAATCAGGGCTGGGCTTATACTCGAGTATATACGGTAAATATAAATGATAAAGAGATGACTAGGAATATTTCAGTTGAGTGTTTTGATGCTTATGTTTCTTTTTTCTTTTTTAAAATCCGTACAGGACACTAATAATTTCCCAAAGTTACCAGAGAAAGAAGCCACGAGGCTTTTCACACTAATTTCATTTTCTCCAAATATCACGGACTCCGGTACGTGAAGCATAAGCAAAATGTTTACAATCTTCTCCATCTTGAATAGATGCCTGCCAGCACTTCAGAATATTTTCACACTCAATGAAGGCATATTGCCCCCAAAATAAATCGTTGCCATTAGACCTTCAAATAAAGTCATTTAAAATTTATTAAACATGCTGAGCACAACCTCAAGTCTCAGACAGATTTTTTGCACCGTGTCCTTGGCTTGAAATAAGACAACCATGAATGTTACCTTAAGCACAAATGTTATATTCCTACTACAAACTAGGTTGGTTCAGGACTTTGGGGACTGCACAATGTCATCAAGGGCCTTCATATCCTTTATAAACACACTCCATTATTCCTATAATGATCTGCCAAAGTTTCGCAGTCAACTTCGGTCGAGCTGCGTTCAAGTAAGTGTTGCAGAAGGTTAGAAAGGGCGCCGAGACAAAGGGCGAGAGAGGAGATGTGAAAAACTGACCTTACGCTTTAATGAGCAAGCATACAGCGCAGAGAAAGACAAAGCAAGGCAGAAGATAGTCAGGCAAAAAAAAGAAGCCAAGCAAAGACAATACACAGGATATTTGAAAACCATAATTAGATTTTTTGGTGAGGTTTTGGTATTAAACTGGTATCTAAGACCCACAGCAGCGAAAATCCTATTTTTGAATGTTATTTTTTGCACCGGTGTAAGATATCAGATGTGATCATTTGTTTTTCATTAATGTTAGATCAAAGATTGTGTATTTTATTTTATTTTATTTTCTCAAGCACAAATAAGATTTCTGTATTTTTATATCTTACCTGCTTCTTACTACATCGAATCATCTCATCATCATGTTTCTTTTTTTAGTCAACTTCAGTTAAATTTGAAAAAGAAACCAGAGCTTTTGATTTACAGAGGAAAGAGATTTCCACAATAAAGGACTGGCTTTAAAAAGTTAAAGGACCACACCGGTGGTTTTGTATGTTTGAGCCCAATAAATACCTACATGCATGTTACATTGCTGCCAACCATTTTCCAGAACGTTCTACTGGAGCGGTGCATTTTCAAATCGCTCTTCCTACATTTCAGACTGCCATCGGTTTCAGTTCATTCCAGCAAGCTATAAAAATCAACCTGAAGAAAATTGAAATGTGCTTGAAGTAAGTAATCCATCACAGCAAACAATCTGATGTTTTTATATTTTCTCAAAGTTACTTAGTTTAATCGATCCAACACGGAGCTACAGGGAAGAAAAAGTATGTCTCCTCTTAGAAATATAGTCCCAGGAGAAAACTGCTTCTACCAGAGAAATTAAAGTGACTGTGGCTAAATGTGAACATGCGTGTTAGCAGGCGCAACATTGAATTTTAAGGTGGATTTATCAACTGAACATTTGATTTTGAAAGTTTAGGAGATTTGGCAAAATAACATGAAAACTAAAACACAGTTCTATATTTTAGAAAGTGGTTGGCAGTATTGTAACAGGTATGTGGGTAGTATTTATTGGGCTCAAACTTGGAAAACCACCTGTATGGTCCTTTAATACAAGTCACTTTGTAACATCAGCAATATGAGCTGGTCAAACTCACTTTGATTATAATAAAGAAGCAATTATTGATGGAATTAAATAAATAGGCTTTTTGAATCAGTTGTGCAAAATTGGTCATTATGATCAGCCAATCAGATGTCAGAAATTATCATCTTTAAATAGACAAAAACATGTTTTTTTTTTTTTAACAGACTTGGGAGAAAAAATTATTAAAGTACTCTTTGAGNAAAAACATGTTTTTTTTTTTTTAACAGACTTGGGAGAAAAAATTATTAAAGTACTCTTTGAGAGGAAAAATATCACAGCAGCTTCCTCTTAGATACATATATTGTAAATCAAAATTACAGCCGTTGCGGCGGGTCTTTGATAGCTCGTTCAGTTAGCGTCATTAGCGTAGCGGCTAAGTTTGAGATAGCATTTGGATGGACTGATGGAAGCTGGTGAAAAGGCAACAGGTGTTAAACGGGCTCAGATTTCAGATGGGAATCTGACTTTGAGGATTTCTCTTCTTTATGATGCAACTCTGACGGTTATTAGGCAATTCTGACTTTTAATTAGACGGTCAGGGAATTACAGCTGTTTCCTGTGGATGTCTGATAAGAACATTCTAGAAATGTGAATCAAATGAGTTTTTATGCCTTTTTCTGCTTTAGAGACATTGCAAAAAATAAATCTTTTGTTTTGTTTTTTTGGCAGCTTTGTAGGCAAGATAAACTCAGCAGCCTACAACATACACACACATACATATATAATGCTGCATCCAAGTGTCTTCCTGATGTGTGTGTTTGTGTGTGCATTTATGTGTAGGTCTTAGTGGCAATGCCAGGCAAACAGCCATGTACTCTAACTCCCTTCTTGGCTTCCTGAGGCCCAGGGGGTTTTGCAGGAATGGATTTGTCTATTAGCTCATAAAGAACATTGCTCAGTGCCATATCGATCATCTGAGCTGTAACGTTTAGGGTCTTTAAGTTGTAGAGTTGATCTAGTGGTACACCGACTCCCCTGGCTATTTTACCGGAGTGAGAGATGATCAACTTAACCCTGATGCCGCGCTTGGCCAGAGGAAACGCTATAAACACGTCCGCCGGAGCTGGAAACTGTTTTTATTGAGCCGTGCTTTCGGCCGTCCAGGAGAGGTCGAGGAGCTTCCACGAATCCACCTGGTTGCTGATTGTAGCCGCGGCCGTGCGGTTTCCTCTCATCACATAGTTAGCCATGCGGGATCCTGTGCTTGACAAGCTGTCAGAAAAGCTGGACCCCACCCTGCGTCCTAATGCTGGACTTTACAGCTCACCGGTCCAGGGAAGACCTGCTGGACTGTACTCCAACTTGATGGGGAGCGAGCGAAAAAAGTGATAATTCTCCGTTATGTTTTCTCTTTCTGTTTCTGCCCCTCCTCCATTCTCATCTCAGCACCATGGCAACAGTCATCAAATCAGAGCATAAGCTGCAGGTTTCAGCTCACCGACTGTCTGTATACATAAACTGTGTGGTGGGAATAACAGCTTCCTGGCTCCGCTCGCCATTTTAATAAGCAGTCATCGCCATTACGGTTCAACCATCACCTACACATCTGACTAGGTGAGAGGGCAGGTGTTCCTTTTTTAATTTTTTTTTTTTTAATAAACAGTTGAAGAAGGGGGTTTAAAACTGTTTTAGCTCCTAGCTCTGTCGGAGTATTAAAATAAGAGGAGAGCGTGTTGAGTGGCACATGAATAAGCTCGCGTAGATAGGAACAATAGGCCTGAGAGTGTACCAAGAGATTAGTGCAAATCAGAGTGCTCTGCATGGAGGGGGAGGACACATAGGTGTGTGTGTACATATGGACAGCCACACACACACACACACACAGATGCCAGCGCAGGTGTCAGTGTGTGTGTGTGTGTGTGAGGTGTCAGCAGGTATTTACTTTGGAGGCGCGGCGTGATTGATTGACAGGGTCGCTGAGGTGAGGAGGAGGAAAATCAAAATCTGATCAAAAAGAGAATTTTCCTTCTATTTTTCAGTTTACCTGAACTGTGCAGCTTCTGTGAATGGACTGTCTGAACGCTTGCAGAACAATGACGGGGAACTGGAAAAGGGAAAGATAGTAAAGCAGCTCCTTTCTATGCTGGACAGTAACATCCTCAGTGTGAATGGAGTTTTCTCTGCTGGCAGGGAAGGCGTTAGCAGGTAGAATGAGTAACCTACAGCTTCATTGTTATTCTGATAATCAGAATTCTTGCAGGAATCTGCATCGGGATTTTCAATGCATTTGCCAGAGAGTGTCACCGATGGTAATGACAGCATAGCAGCTTCCCTGCCATTTTCGTTTAACTGCGTGTAGTAATGGCTGCTACGGCAGCTTTTCCTCCATCGCTGCTGAAGTGATATTTCTGCCATAGCTGCTGCAGCGCCACTGTTAAAGGCTGCCGTGGTGGCGGCGGCGGTGCCAGTAGTAAAGGCTGTTGTTAACATGGCACGCTGCCCTGAGCCTGTCAGACCTCCAGGGTGTCTGCACCACCTGTCATTAACTGCCTCGGTCCTGGCAGCTCCGGACAGCTAATGGTCCCCTGAGTCTCACCCAACAATCTGCTGACCAGTATGAGCGCTGCTGGTTGGACGGCTGCACGCCTACACACACGCGTGCCCATATGTGCGCATACATGAACACACGCATACACTGTAAAACGTCCTTCAGTGTGTTAGTCCATGCTACATGAATTTAAAATGTGTGATTCCCTCAAAAAAAATAATTTGCCTTTTCAACTGGATTTATTTAAGTTACATCTCAGTAGAAACTGCAGTAAAAAAAACCTTTCTTTGGTTTAACTTAAAAAAATGAGTCAACATTTTTCCAATCATTTTTTTAAAGTTGTGTGAACTAGTATTTTTGAGTAGGACAAACTCAATAATATATACAGTATTTGTCTTTAAGATGTAAAATATATGTGGAAACAATCAAGAAACTGAGTTGAGTAAACTTGATAGTCGTCAACGTGACCTACATTAAACCTGATTAAAATTTAATAATAATAATAATAATAATAATAATAATAATAATAATACATTTTATTTGTAGGCACCTTTCATGGCACTCAAGGACACCTTACAGTAAAAACAAAACAGCAAAATCAAAAAAAACAAAAAATCAAAAACAATTTAAGAAAAATTTAAGAAAAAAAATTTAAGAAAAGAAAAAATAAAAAAAAATAAAGAAAGAAACACTATGAAATTGAGTTCCATGCATTCATACATTTTTTTTTTTGTTTTGTTTTGTTTTGTTTTTAAATTTTGACAAACTCTTGTTTTGTGTGTTAGAAGACAGATAGAATAGATAGAAAATAATTTATTGTCCCCATAGGGAAATTTGTTCTGGACTCCAGGTTGCCACACAAACATCCATGACACATATCACAACACAATCCACTAGTAACGCATAACATATATCAAATCTACACATTAAAGTCTAAACGTGTTGCATAGACCCCGCGACCTCGACAAGTGACCTTAATGTAGACTGCTATTATGACTGATACAGGCACAAATGAGTTCTTAAATCTTTTTAGTTTACAGTGTGGAACTCTATATCTTCTTCCAGAAAGTAACAAACAGTTCATATTATGAATACAGAATATGAAAAAGATCATTCAGTCAAAATAGCTCTGCAAAGTTAGTAAAACTTAGTAAAAACGAGACGATAAAAAGACAAAAAGCGATTGGCAACAAGGCGTGTCCGGGTCGCCAGCAGAGCAGCGCCACCAACGTTTGAAAGAATGAGATCAAAAATTAAAAATCATGCAGAGAAAGTTTACATTTGATGAATTTAACATGGATTGTTTGTTGGCATGTTTATATTTGTGGAGTAATGCACCAGAATACAGATAAAGATTTATAAATGCTAATGCTAATGTAGCATGTCTGTACTTCCTGTACTGGGGCAGCGGAGCTTAAAGGTTAGAGAAGCTCGTTACCAAAGGGTTGCTGGTTCAATCCTCAGACTGGCAGGAGAAATCAGGTTTGTGGAAGTGAAGTTTGACTCAAACACCAAAACAAGAGCTTGACATAATTTAAAAAATATATATTTATGAATATGTATGAATTCATGGAACTGAATTTCGTAGCATTTCTTTCTTAAATTTTAATCAGGTTTAATGTAGGTCACATGCTGACGACTATGAAGTTTGCTCAACTCAGTTTCTTGACTTTCCACATATATTTTAAGTCTTAAAGTCAAACATATATTATTGAGTTTGTCCTACTCAAAAATACCAGTAGTTCACACAACTTTAAAAAATGATTGGAAAATGTTGCCTCATTTTTTTTTAAGTAAGATTTTTTACAGTGTACACATGCGAGGGCATTTATCCATATCCAGAATAGATGTCATAGGGTTTTTTTGTGGACATTAATTCTACGTGACTCTCATTTTAATCATCAGAACGTGATTTCATATTGACTAGATTGACGCTGGATCATTGATTAATGGCTGTTTATATCATTCTG